>JAXLNO010006031.1:0-44142 GCA_038087875.1 Malacoraja senta
AAGGCAATGCGTTTCTGAACCGCCGCAGGCGTGAGGACAGACGGTATGAGGGAGCGCTGGGCCACAGGAAGCGGGAGTCTGGTTGCGCGAGACATGAGCCGCTGAGCAGGGGAACCCATGGCAGAGTCGCGGGAAATGTTGCGGAGGTTGAGGAGGGCCAGATAGAAATCGGAGTTAATACCACGACATTGTTCCAGCAGGTTCTTCGCACTGCGGACGGCACGCTCGGCCAGACTGTTGCTTTGCGGGTACTCCGGGCTGCTGGTGAAATGGTGGAAGTTCCACCTGGAAGCGAAAGCTTTAACTCGGAGCTCGTAAACTGGCTGCCATTGTCGGGCTGCAGGCTTGCCGGATTTGTGGAGTCCTTGCCGGATTTACGGCGGCCTTGCCGGGAATATGGAGACCATGACGGATTTGTGGCGACCTTGCCGGATTTATGACGTCCTTGCCGGAAATATGGCGACATTGCCGGATTTGTGGCGACCTTGCCGGATTGTTGGCGACCTCGCCGGGAATGTGCCGATCTTGCCGGATATGTGGCGACCTTGCCGGATTTATGGCGACCTCGACGGAAATGTTGCGATCTTGCCGGATTTTTGGCGACTTTGCCGGATGTATGGCGACCTCGCCCGAAATGTGGCGACCTTGCCTGGTTTGTGGCGACCTTGCCGGATTTATGGCGACCTTGTCGGAAATGTGGCGACCTTGCCGGATTTGTGGCGACCTTGTCGGATTTATGGCGACCTTGCCGGCAATATGGCGACGTTGCCGGATTTGGGGCGACCTTGCTGGATTTATGGCGACCTTGCCGGAACTATTGCGACCTTGCCGGATTTGTGGCGACCTTGCCGGATTTGTGGCGACCTTGCCGTATTTGTGGCGACCTTGCCGGATTAATGGCGACCTTGCCGGGAATATGGCTACCTTGCCGCATTTTTGGCGACCTTGTCGGATTTGTGGCGACCTTGCCGGAAATGTGGTGAACTTGGCGGAATTGTGGCGACCTTGCCGGATTTATGGCGTTCTTCCGGAAATGTGGCGACCTTAACGGATTTGTGGCGACATTGACGGATTTATGGCGACCTTGCCGGGGATGTGGCGACCTTACCGGATGTTTGGCGACATTGCCGGATTTATGGCGACCTTGCCGGGAATTGTGGCGACCTTGCCTTATTTGTGGCGACCTTGCCGGATTTATGGCGACCTTGCCGCAAATGTGGGGACCTTGCCGGATATGTGGCGACCTTGCCGGATTTATGGCGACCTTGTGGGATTTGTGGCGACCTTGCCGGATTTATGGCGACCTTGCCGGAAATGTGGCGACCTTGCCGGACTTGTGGCGACCTTGCCGGATTCATGGTGACCTTGCCGGAAATGTGGCGACCTTGCCGGATTTGAGGCGACGATGCCGGATTTCTGGCGACCTTGCCGAAATGTTGCGACCTTGCCGGATTTGTGGCGACCTTGCCGGATCTATGGCGACCTTGCCGGAAATGTGGCGACCTTGCCGGATTTGACGCGACCTTGCCGGAAACATGGCGACCTTGCCGGATTTATGACGTCCTAGCCTGATTTATGGCGACAGTGCCGGAAATACGGCGACCTTGCCGGAGTTATGGCGACTTTGCAGATTTATGGCAAACTTGCCGGACTTATGGCGACTTTGCCGGAAATATTGCAACATCGCCGGGAATTATGGCGACATTGCCGGATTTATGGCGACCTCGCCGGAAATATGGCGACCTCGGCGGATTTAGGGCGACCTTGCCGGAAATATGGCGACCTTGCCGGATTTATGGCGACCTTGCCGCATTTGTGGCGACCTTGCCAGATTTATGGTGACCTTGCCGGAAATATGGCGACATTGCCGGAAATGTGGCGACGTTGCCGGATTTGTGGCGACCTTGACGAATTTATGGCGACCTTGCCGGAAATGTCGCGACCTTGCCGAATTTGTGGCGACCTTGCCAGGTTTATGGCGACCTTGCCTGAAATTTGGCGACCTTGCCCGGAAATGTGGCGACCCTGCTGGATTTGTGGCGACCTTGCCGGATTTATGGCGACCTTGCCAGAAATGTGGCGACCTTGCCGGATTTGTGGCAACCTTGCCGGAATTTATGGCGATCTTGCCCGGAATGTGGCGACCTTGCCGGATTTATGGTGACATTCCAGGATTAATGGCGACCTTGCCGTAAATGTGGCGACCTTGCCGGATTTGTGGCGACCTTGCCGGTTTATGGCGACCTTGCCTGAAATGTGGCGACCTTGACGGATTTGTGGCGACCTTGCCGGATTTATGGCGACCTTGCTGGATTTGTGGCGACCTTGCCGGATTTATGGCGATCTTGCCGGAAATGTGGCGAACTTGCCGGATTTGCGGCGGCCTTGCCGAATTTATGGCGATCTTGCCGGAAATGTGGCGACCTTGCCGGATTTGTGGCGACCTTGCCCAATTTATGGCGACCTTGCCTGAAATGTGGCGACCTTGACGGATTTGTGGCGACCTTGCCGGATTTATTGCGACCTTGCTGGATTTGTGGCGACCTTTCCAGATTTATGGCGATCTTGCCGGAAATGTGGCAACCTTGCCGGATTTGTGGCAACCTTGCCGGATTTATGGCGATCTTGTCCGGAATGTGGCGACCTTGCCGGATTTATGGTGACATTCCCGGATTAATGGCGACCTTGCCGTAAATGTGGCGACCTTGCCGGATTTGTGGCGGACGGCACGCTCGGCCAGACCGTTGCTTTGCGGGTACTCCGGGCTGCTGGTGAAATGGTGGAAGTTCCACCTGGAAGCGAAAGCTTTAAACTCGGAGCTCGTAAACTGGCTGCCATTGTCGGGCTGCAGGCTTGCCGGATTTGTGGAGTCCTTGCCGGATTTACGGCGGCCTTGCCGGGAATATGGAGACCATGACGGATTTGTGGCGACCTTGCCGGATTTATGACGTCCTTGCCGGAAATATGGCGACATTGCCGGATTTTGTGGCGACCTTGCCGGAATGTTGGCGACCTCGCCGGGAATGTGCCGATCTTGCCGGATATGTGGCGACCTTGCCGGATTTATGGCGACCTCGACGGAAATGTTGCGATCTTGCCGGATTTTTGGCGACTTTGCCGGATGTATGGCGACCTCGCCCGAAATGTGGCGACCTTGCCTGGTTTGTGGCGACCTTGCCGGATTTATGGCGACCTTGTCGGAATGTGGCGACCTTGCCGGATTTGTGGCGACCTTGTCGGATTTATGGCACCTTGCCGGCAATATGGCGACGTTGCCGGATTTGGGCGACCTTGCTGGATTTATGGCGACCTTGCCGGAACTATTGCGACCTTGCCGGATTTGTGGCGACCTTGCCGGATTTGTGGCGACCTTGCCGTATTTGTGGCGACCTTGCCGGATTAATGGCGACCTTGCCGGGAATATGGCTACCTTGCCGCATTTTTGGCGACCTTGTCGGATTTGTGGCGACCTTGCCGGAAATGTGTGAACTTGGCGGAATTGTGGCGACCTTGCCGGATTTATGGCGTTCTTCCGGAAATGTGGCGACCTTAACGGATTTGTGGCGACATTGACGGATTTATGGCGACCTTGCCGGGATGTGGCGACCTTACCGGATGTTTGGCGACATTGCCGGATTTATGGCGACCTTGCCGGAATTGTGGCGACCTTGCCTTATTTGTGGCGACCTTGCCGGATTTATGGCGACCTTGCCGCAAATGTGGGGACCTTGCCGGATATGTGGCGACCTTGCCGGATTTATGGCGACCTTGTGGGATTTGTGGCGACCTTGCCGGATTTATGGCGACCTTGCCGAAATGTGGCGACCTTGCCGGACTTGTGGCGACCTTGCCGGATTCATGGTGACCTTGCCGGAAATGTGGCGACCTTGCCGGATTTGAGGCGACGATGCCGGATTTCTGGCGACCTTGCCGAAATGTTGCGACCTTGCCGGATTTGTGGCGACCTTGCCGGATCTATGGCGACCTTGCCGGAAATGTGGCGACCTTGCCGGATTTGACGCGACCTTGCCGGAAACATGGCGACCTTGCCGGATTTATGACGTCCTAGCCTGATTTTATGGCGACAGTGCCGGAAATACGGCGACCTTGCCGGAGTTATGGCGACTTTGCAGATTTATGGCAAACTTGCCGGACTTATGGCGACTTTGCCGGAAATATTGCAACATCGCCGGGATTATGGCGACATTGCCGGATTTATGGCGACCTCGCCGGAAATATGGCGACCTCGGCGGATTTAGGGCGACCTTGCCGGAAATATGGCGACCTTGCCGGATTTATGGCGACCTTGCCGCATTTGTGGCGACCTTGCCAGATTTATGGTGACCTTGCCGGAAATATGGCGACATTGCCGGAAATGTGGCGACGTTGCCGGATTTGTGGCGACCTTGACGAATTTATGGCGACCTTGCCGGAAATGTCGCGACCTTGCCGAATTTGTGGCGACCTTGCCAGGTTTATGGCGACCTTGCCTGAAATTTGGCGACCTTGCCGGAAATGTGGCGACCCTGCTGGATTTGTGGCGACCTTGCCGGATTTATGGCGACCTTGCCAGAAATGTGGCGACCTTGCCGGATTTGTGGCAACCTTGCCGGATTTATGGCGATCTTGCCCGGAATGTGGCGACCTTGCCGGATTTATGGTGACATTCCAGGATTAATGGCGACCTTGCCGTAAATGTGGCGACCTTGCCGGATTTGTGGCGACCTTGCCGGGTTATGGCGACCTTGCCTGAAATGTGGCGACCTTGACGGATTTGTGGCGACCTTGCCGGATTTATGGCGACCTTGCTGGATTTGTGGCGACCTTGCCGGATTTATGGCGATCTTGCCGGAAATGTGGCGAACTTGCCGGATTTGGCGGCGGCCTTGCCGAATTTATGGCGATCTTGCCGGAAATGTGGCGACCTTGCCGGATTTGTGGCGGCCTTGCCCAATTTATGGCGACCTTGCCTGAAATGTGGCGACCTTGACGGATTGTGGCGACCTTGCCGGATTTATTGCGACCTTGCTGGATTTGTGGCGACCTTTCCAGATTTATGGCGATCTTGCCGGAAATGTGGCGACCTTGCCGGATTTGTGGCAACCTTGCCGGATTTAGGCGATCTTGTCCGGAATGTGGCGACCTTGCCGGATTTATGGTGACATTCCCGGATTAATGGCGACCTTGCCGTAAATGTGGCGACCTTGCCGGATTTGTGGCGGACGGCACGCTCGGCCAGACCGTTGCTTTGCGGGTACTCGGGCTGCTGGTGAAATGGTGGAAGTTCCACCTGGAAGCGAAAGCTTTAAACTCGGAGCTCGTAAACTGGCTGCCATTGTCGGGCTGCAGGCTTGCCGGATTTGTGGAGTCCTTGCCGGATTTACGGCGGCCTTGCCGGGAATATGGAGACCATGACGGATTTGTGGCGACCTTGCCGGATTTATGACGTCCTTGCCGGAAATATGGCGACATTGCCGGATTTGTGGCGACCTTGCCGGATTGTTGGCGACCTCGCCGGGAATGTGCCGATCTTGCCGGATATGTGGCGACCTTGCCGGATTTATGGCGACCTCGACGGAAATGTTGCGATCTTGCCGGATTTTTGGCGACTTTGCCGGATGTATGGCGACCTCGCCCGAAATGTGGCGACCTTGCCTGGTTTGTGGCGACCTTGCCGGATTTATGGCGACCTTGTCGGAAATGTGGCGACCTTGCCGGATTTGTGGCGACCTTGTCGGATTTATGGCGACCTTGCCGGCAATATGGCGACGTTGCCGGATTTGGGCGACCTTGCTGGATTTATGGCGACCTTGCCGGAACTATTGCGACCTTGCCGGATTTGTGGCGACCTTGCCGGATTTGTGGCGACCTTGCCGTATTTGTGGCGACCTTGCCGGATTATGGCGACCTTGCCGGGAATATGGCTACCTTGCCGCATTTTTGGCGACTTGTCGGATTTGTGGCGACCTTGCCGGAAATGTGGTGAACTTGGCGGAATTGTGGCGACCTTGCCGGATTTATGGCGTTCTTCCGGAAATGTGGCGACCTTAACGGATTTGTGGCGACATTGACGGATTTATGGCGACCTTGCCGGGGATGTGGCGACCTTACCGGATGTTTGGCGACCTTGCCGGATTTATGGCGACCTTGCCGGAATTGTGGCGACCTTGCCTTATTTGTGGCGACCTTGCCGGATTTATGGCGACCTTGCCGCAAATGTGGGGACCTTGCCGGGATATGTGGCGACCTTGCCGGATTTATGGCGACCTTGTGGGATTTGTGGCGACCTTGCCGGATTTATGGCGACCTTGCCGGAAATGTGGCGACCTTGCCGGACTTGTGGCGACCTTGCCTGATTCATGGTGACCTTGCCGGAAATGTGGCGACCTTGCCGGATTTGAGGCGACGATGCCGGATTTCTGGCGACCTTGCCGAAATGTTGCGACCTTGCTGGATTTGTGGCGACCTTGCCGGATCTATGGCGACCTTGCCGGAAATGTGGCGACCTTGCCGGATTTGACGCGACCTTGCCGGAAACATGGCGACCTTGCCGGATTTATGACGTCCTAGCCTGATTTATGGCGACAGTGCCGGAAATACGGCGACCTTGCCTGAGTTATGGCGACTTTGCAGATTTATGGCAAACTTGCCGGACTTATGGCGACTTTGCCGGAAATATTGCAACATCGCCGGGATTATGGCGACATTGCCGGATTTATGGCGACCTCGCCGGAAATATGGCGACCTCGGCGGATTTAGGGCGACCTTGCCGGAAATATGGCGACCTTGCCGGATTTATGGCGACCTTGCCGCATTTGTGGCGACCTTGCCAGATTTATGGTGACCTTGCCGGAAATATGGCGACATTGCCGGAAATGTGGCGACGTTGCCGGATTTGTGGCGACCTTGACGAATTTATGGCGACCTTGCCGGAAATGTCGCGATCTTGCCGAATTTGTGGCGACCTTGCCAGGTTTATGGCGACCTTGCCTGAAATTTGGCGACCTTGCCGGAAATGTGGCGACCCTGCCTGGATTTGTGGCGACCTTGCCGGATTTATGGCGACCTTGCCAGAAATGTGGCGACCTTGCCGGATTTGTGGCAACCTTGCCGGATTTATGGCGATCTTGCCCGGAATGTGGCGACCTTGCCGGATTTATGGTGACATTCCAGGATTAATGGCGACCTTGCCGTAAATGTGGCGACCTTGCCGGATTTGTGGCGACCTTGCCGGGTTTATGGCGACCTTGCCTGAAATGTGGCGACCTTGACGGATTTGTGGCGACCTTGCCGGATTTATGGCGACCTTGCTGGATTTGTGGCGACCTTGCCGGATTTATGGCGATCTTGCCGGAAATGTGGCGAACTTGCCGGATTTGCGGCGACCTTGCCGAATTTATGGCGATCTTGCCGGAAATGTGGCGACCTTGCCGGATTTGTGGCGACCTTGCCCAATTTATGGCGACCTTGCCTGAAATGTGGCGACCTTGACGGATTTGTGGCGACCTTGCCGGATTTATTGCGACCTTGCTGGATTTGTGGCGACCTTTCCAGATTTATGGCGATCTTGCCGGAAATGTGGCGACCTTGCCGGATTTGTGGCAACCTTGCCGGATTTATGGCGATCTTGTCCGGAATGTGGCGACCTTGCCGGATTATGGTGACATTCCCGGATTAATGGCGACCTTGCCGTAAATGTGGCGACCTTGCCGGATTGTGGCGACCTTGCCGGATTTATGGCGACCATGCCTGAAATCTGGATGACCTTGACGGATTTGTGGCGACCTTGCCGGATTTATGGCGACCTTGCTGGATTGTGGCGACCTTGCCGGATTTATGGCGATCTTGCCGGAAATGTGGCGACCTTGCCGGATTTGCGGCGACCTTGCCGAATTTTATGGCGATCTTGCCGGAAATGTGGCGACCTTGCCGGATTTGTGGCGACCTTGCCCAATTTATGGCGACATTGCCTGAAATGTGGCGACCTTGACGGATTTGTGGCGACCATGACGGATTTATGGCGACCTTGCCGGGCATGTGGCGCCCTTACCGGATTTGTGGCGACCTTGACGGATTTATGGCGACCTTGCCGGAATTGTGGCGACCATGCCGTATTTGTGGCGACCTTGTCGGATTTATGGCGACCTTGCCGGAAGTATGGCGACCTTGCCGGCAATATGGCGACCTTGCCGGATTTGGGGCAACCTTTGCCGGATTTATGGCGACCTTGCCGGAAATATGGCGACCTTGCCGGATTTGTGGCGACCATGCCGGATTTATGGCGACCTTGCCGGATTAATGGCGACCTTGCCGGGAATATGGCTACCTTGCCGCATTTGTGGCGACCTTGCCGGCCTTATGGTGACCTTGCCGGAAATATGGCGACCTTGCCGGAAATGTGGCGACCTTGCCGGATTTGTGGCGACCTTGCCGGATTTATGGCGACCTTGCCGGAAATGTGGTGAACTTGGCGGATTTGTGGCGACCTTGCCGGATTTATGGCGATCTTCCGGAAATGTGGCGACCTTAACGGATTTGTGGCGACCTTGACGGATTTATGGCGACCTTGCCGGGGATGTGGCGACCTTACCGGATGTTTGCCGCCCTTGCCGGATTTATGGCGACCTTGCCGGAATTGTGGCGACCTTGCCTTATTTGTGGCGACCTTGCCGGATTTATGGCGACCTTGCCGCAAATGTGGCGACCTTGCCGGATTTGTGGCGACCTTGCCGGATTTATGGCGACCTTGTGGGATTTGTGGCGACCTTGCCGGATTTATGGCGACCTTGCCGGAAATGTGGCGAACTTGCCGGACTTGTGGCGACCTTGCCGGATTCATGGCGACCTTGCCGGAAATGTGGCGACCTTGCCGGATTTGTGGCGATGATGCCGGATTTCTGGCGACCTTGCCGAAATGTGCGACCTTGCCGGATTTGTGGCGACCTTGCCGGATCTATGGCGACCTTGCCGGAAATGTGGCGACCTTGCCGGATTTGACGCGACCTTGCCGGAAATATGGCGACCTTGTCGGATCTATGGCGTCCTAGCCGGATTTATGGCGACAGTGCCGGAAATACGGCGACCTTGCCGGGGTTATGGCGACTTTGCAGATTTATGGCATACTTGCCGGATTTATGGCGGCTTTGCCGGAAATATTGCAACATCGCCGGAATTATGGCGGCCTTGCCGGATTTATGGCGACCTCGCCGGAAATATGGCGACCTCGCCGGATTTATGGCGACCTTGCCGGAAATATGGCGACCTTGCCGAATTTATGGCGACCTTCCCGCATTTGTGGCGACCTTGCCAGATTTATGGTGACCTTGCCGGAAATATGGCGACATTGCCGGAAATGTGGCGACCTTGCCGGATTTGTGGCGACCTTGCCGGAAATGTGGCGACTTTGCCGGAATGTGGCGACCCTGCTGGATTTGTGGGGACCTTGTCGGATTTATGGGGACCTTGCCGGAAATGTGGCGACCTTGCCGGATTTGTGGCAACCTTACCGGATTTATGGCGATCTTGCCCGGAATGTGGCGACCTTGCCGGATTTATGGCGACATTCCCGGATAATGGCGACCTTCCCGTAAATGTGGCGACCTTGCCGGATTTATGGCGACCTTGCCGGAATTGTGGCGACCTTGCCTTATTTGTGGCGACCTTGCCGGATTTATGGCGACCTTGCCGCAAATGTGGCGACCTTGCCGGATTTGTGGCGACCTTGCCGGATTTATGGCGACATTGTGGGATTTGTGGTGACCTTGCCGGCTTTATGGCGACCTTGACGGAAATGTGGCGACCTTGCCGGTCTTGTGGCGACCTTGCCAGCTTCATGGCGACTTTGCCGGAAATGTGGCGACCTTGTCGGATTTATGGCGTCCTAGCCGGATTTATGGCGACAGTGCCGGAAATACGGCGACCTTGCCGGGGTTATGGCGACTTTGCAGATTTATGGCAAACTTGCCGGATTTATGGCGACTTTGCCGGAAATATTGCAACATCGCCGGAATTATGGCGGCCTTGCCGGATTTATGGCGACCTCGCCGGAAATATGGCGACCTCGCCGGATTTATGGCGACCTTGCCGGAAATATGGCGACCTTGCCGAATTTATGGCGACCTTCCCGCATTTGTGGCGACCTTGCCAGATTTATGGTGACATTGCCGGAAATATGGCGACATTGCCGGAAATGTGGCGACCTTGCCGGATTTGTGGCGACCTTGCCGGAAATGTGGCGACTTTGCCGGAAATGTGGCGACCCTGCTGGATTTGTGGGGACCTTGTCGGATTTATGGGGACCTTGCCGGAAATGTGGCGACCTTGCCGGATTTGTGGCAACCTTACCGGATTTATGGCGATCTTGCCCGGAATGTGGCGACCTTGCCGGATTTATGGCGACATTCCCGGATTAATGGCGACCTTCCCGTAAATGTGGCGACCTTGCCGGATTTATGGCGACCTTGCCGGAATTGTGGCGACCTTGCCTTATTTGTGGCGACCTTGCCGGATTTATGGCGACCTTGCCGCAAATGTGGCGACCTTGCCGGATTTGTGGCGACCTTGCCGGATTTATGGCGACATTGTGGGATTTGTGGTGAGCTTGCCGGATTTATGGCGACCTTGACGGAAATGTGGCGACCTTGCCGGTCTTGTGGCGACCTTGCCAGCTTCATGGCGACCTTGCCGGAAATGTGGCGACCTTGCCGGATTTGTGGCGACGATGCCGGATTTCTGGCGACCTTGCCGAAATGTTGTGACCTTGCAGGATTTGTGGCGACCTTGCCGGATCTATGGCGACGTTGCCGGAAATGTGGCGACCTTGACGGATTTGTGGCGACCTTGCCGGATTTATGGCGACCTTGCTGGATTTGTGGCGACCTTGCCTGATTTATGGCGATCTTGCCGGAAATGTGGCGACCTTGCCGGATTTGCGGCGACATTGCCGAATTTAAGGCGACCTTGCCGGAAATGTGGCGACCTTGCCAGATTTGTGGCGACCTTGCCCCATTTATGGCGACCTTGCCTGAAATGTGACGACCTTGACGGATTTGTGGCGACCATGACGGATTTATGGCGACCTTGCCGGGGATGTGGCGACCTTACCGGATTTGTGGCGACCTTGCCAGATTTATGGCGACGTTGCCGGAATTGTGGCGCCCTTGCCGTATTTGTGGCGACCTTGTCGGATCTATGGCGACCTTGCCGGATGTATGGCGACCTTGCCGGAAATATGGCGACCTTGCCGGATTTGGGGCGACCTTGCCGGATTTATGGCGACCTTGCCGGAAATATTGCGACCTTGCCGGATTTGTGGCGACCTTGCCGGATTTATGGCGACCTAGCCGGAAATATGTCAACCGTGCCGGATTTGTGGCGACCTTGCCGGATTTGTGGCGACCTTGCCGGATTTATGGCGACCTTGCCGGAAATACGGCGACCTTGACGCATTTGTGGCGACTTTGCCGGAATTATGGCGATCTTGCCGGAAATGTGGCGTCCTTGCCGGATTTGCGGCGACCTTGCCGAATTTATGGCGACATTGCCTGAAATGTGGCGACCTTGACGGATTTGTGGCGACCTTGACGGATTTATGGCGACCTTGCCGGGGATGTGGCGACCTTACCGTATTTGTGGCGACCTTGCCGGATTTATGGCGACCTTGCCGGGGATGTGGCGACCTTACCGGATTTGTGGCGACCTTGCCGGATTTATGGCGACCTTGTCGGAAGTGTGGCGACCTTGCCGTATTTGTGGCGACCTTGTTGGATTTATGGCGACCTTGCCGGATGTATGGCGACCTTGCCGGAAATTTGGCGACCTTGCCGGATTTGGGGCGACCTTGCCGGATTTATGGCGACCTTGCCGGAAATATTGCAACCTTGCCGGATTTGTAGCGAACTTGCCGAATTTATGGCGACCTAGCCGGAAATATGGCAACCGTGCCAGATTTGTGGCGACCTTGCCGGATTTGTGGCGACCTTGCCGGATTTATGGCGACCTTGCCGGAAATATGGCGACCTTGCCAAATTTGTGGCGACCTTGCCGGATTTATGGCGACCTTGCCGGAAATATTGCGACCTTGCCGGATTTGTGGCGACCTTGCCGGATTTATGGCGACCTAGCCGGAAATATGTCAACCGTGCCGGATTTGTGGCGACCTTGCCGGATTTGTGGCGACCTTGCCGGATTTATGGCGACCTTGCCGGAAATACGGCGACCTTGACGCATTTGTGGCGACTTTGCCGGAATTATGGCGATCTTGCCGGAAATGTGGCGTCCTTGCCGGATTTGCGGCGACCTTGCCGAATTTATGGCGACATTGCCTGAAATGTGGCGACCTTGACGGATTTGTGGCGACCTTGACGGATTTATGGCGACCTTGCCGGGGATGTGGCGACCTTACCGTATTTGTGGCGACCTTGCCGGATTTATGGCGACCTTGCCGGGGATGTGGCGACCTTACCGGATTTGTGGCGACCTTGCCGGATTTATGGCGACCTTGCCGGAAGTGTGGCGACCTTGCCGTATTTGTGGCGACCTTGTTGGATTTATGGCGACCTTGCCGGATGTATGGCGACCTTGCCGGAAATTTGGCGACCTTGCCGGATTTGGGGCGACCTTGCCGGATTTATGGCGACCTTGCCGGAAATATTGCAACCTTGCCGGATTTGTAGCGAACTTGCCGAATTTATGGCGACCTAGCCGGAAATATGGCAACCGTGCCGGATTTGTGGCGACCTTGCCGGATTTGTGGCGACCTTGCCGGATTTATGGCGACCTTGCCGGAAATATGGCGACCTTGCCAAATTTGTGGCGACCTTGCCGGATTTATGGTGACCTTGCCGGAAATATGGCGACCTTGCCGGAAATGTGGCGACCTTGCGGGATTTGACGCCACCTTGCCGGATTAATGTCGATTTTGCCGGAAATATGGCGACCTTGCCGGATTTGAGGCAAACTTGCCGGATTTATGGCGACCTTGTCGGAAATATGGCGGCGTTGCCCGATTTGTAGCGACCTTGCCGGAAATGTGGCGACCTTGCCGGAAATGTGGTGACCCTGCTGGATTTGTGGCGACCTTGCCGGATTTATGGCGACCTTGCCGGAAATGTGGCGACCTTGCCGGATTTGTGGCGACCATGTCGGAAATATGGCGACCTCGCCGGATTTATTGCGACCTTGCCGGATAAATGGCGACCTTGCGGCAAATATGGCGACATTGTTGGGTTTGTGGCGACCTTGCCGGATTTATGCCGACCTTGCCGGATATATGGCGACCTCGCCGGATATATGGCGGCCTTGCCAGAAATATGGCGACCTTGTCGTATTTGTGGCAACCTCGCCGGATTTATGGCGACCTTGCCGGAAATAGGGCGACCTTGCCGGAAATATGGCGACCTTCCCGGATTTGTGGCGACCTTGCCTGATTTATGGCGACCTTGCCGTATATATGGCGACCTTGCTGGATTTGTGGCGACCTTGCCGGATTTATGGAGACCTTGCCGGAAATATGGATACTTCGCCGGATTTGTGGCGACCTTGCGGATTTCTGGCTACCGCCGGATTTATGCCGAACTTGCCGGATTTGTGGCGACCTTGCCGGATTTATGGCGACCTTGCCGGGAATATGGCGACCTCAACGCATTTATGGTGACCTTGCCGGATTTATGGCGACCTTGCCGGAAATATGGCGTCCTCGCCGGATTTGTGGCGACCTTGCCGGATATATGGCGATCTTGCCAGATTTGTGGCGACCTTGCCGGAAATATGCCGTCCTCGCCGGATTTGTGGCGACCTTGCGGAATTCTGGCTACCTTGCCGGATTTGTGGCGACCTTGCCGGATTTATGGCGACCTTGCCGGAAATATGGCGAGCATGCCGGATTCGCGGCGACCTTGCCGGATTTATGGCGACCTTGTCGGAAATAAAGGCGACCTTGCCGGGTTTGTGGCGACCTTGCCGGATATATGGCGACTTTGCCGGAAATATGGCGACGTTGCCGGATTTCTGACGACCTTGCCGGATTTATGGCGTCCTTGACGGATTTATGGCGACCTTGCCAGATTTGTGGCGACCTTGCCAGAAATATGGCGACCTCGCCGCATTTATGGCGACCTTCCCGGATCTATGGCGACCTTGCCGGAAATATGGCGTCCTCGCTGGTTTTGTGGCGACCTTGCCTATTTATGGCGACCATGCCGGAAATATGGCGACCTCACCGGATTTGTGGCGAACTTGCCGGATTTATGGCGACCTTGCCGGAAATATGGCTACTTCGCCGGATTTGTGGCGACCTTGCGGATTTCTGGATACCTTGCCGGAAATATGGCGACCTTGCCGGATTTGTTGCCACCTTGCCGGATTTATGACGACCTTGCCGGAAATATGGCGACCTTGCCGGATTCGAGACGAAGATGCCGGATTTATGGCGACCTCTCCGAAATGTTGCGAGCTTGCCGGATTTGTGTCGACCTTGCCGGATTCAAGGCGACCTTGACGAAATGTGGCTACCTTGCCGGATTTATGTCGACCTTGCCGGATTTATGTCTAACCTGCCGGAAATGTGGCAACCTTGCCGGATTTGTGGCGACCTTGCTGGATTATGGCGAACTTGCCGGTAATGTAGCGACCATGCCTGATTTGTGGCCACCTTGCCGGATTTATGGCGACCTTGCCGGTAATGTGGCGATCTTGCCGGATTTGTGGCGACCTTGCCGGATCTATGGCGACCTTGCCGGAAATGTGGCGACCTTACCGGATTTGACGCGACCTTGCCGGATTTATGGCTACCTTGATGGCAATGTTGCGACCTTGCCGGATTTGACGCCACTTTGCCGGATTTATGGCGACCTTGCCGGATCTATGGCGACCTTGTCGGAAATATGGCGACCTTGCCGGGTTTGTGGCGACCTTGTCGGATATATGGCGACCTTGCCGGAAATATGGCGATGTTGCCGGATTTCTGACGACCTTGCCGGATTTATGTCTAACTTGCCGGAAATGTGGCAACCTTGCCGGATTTGTGGCGACCTTGCTGGATTATGGCGAACTTACCGGTAATGTAGCGACCATGCCTGATTTGTGGCGACCTTGCCGGATTTATGTCGACCTTGCCGGTAATGTGGCGATCTTGCCGGATTTGTGGCGACCTTACCGGATCTATGGCGACCTTGCCGGAAATGTGGCGACCTTGCCGGATTTGACGCGACCTTGCCGAATATATGGCTACCTTGATGGAAATGTGGCGACCTTGCCGGATTTGACGCCACCTTGCCGGATTTATGGCGACCTTGCCGGATCTATGGCGACCTTGTCGGAAATATGGCGACCTTGCCGGGTTTGTGGCGACCTTGTCGGATATATGGCGACCTTGCCGGAAATATGGCGATGTTGCCGGATTTCTGACGACCTTGCCGGATTTATGTCTAACTTGCCGGAAATGTGGCAACCTTGCCGGATTTGTGGCGACCTTGCCGGAAATATGGTGACCTTGCCGGATTTATGGCGATCTTGCCAGATTTGTGGCGACCTTGCCGGAAATATGGCGACCTCGCCGCATTTATGGCGTCCTCGCCGGATTAGTAGCGACCTTGTCGGATTTATGGCGACCTTGCCGGAAATATGCTACATCGCCGGATTTGTGGCGACGTTGCGGATTTCTGGTTACCTTGCCGGAAATATGGCGACCTTGCCGGATTTGTTGCCACCTTGCCGGATTTATGACAACCTTGCCGGTAATGTAGCGACCATGCCTGATTTGTGGCGACCTTGCCGGATTTATGGCGACCTTGCCAGAAATGTGGCGACCTTGCCGGAAATGTGGCTACTTCGCCGGATTTGTGGCGGCCTTGCGGATATCTGCCTACCTTGCCGGAAATATGGCGACCTTGCCGGATTCGTGACGAAGATGCCGGATTTATGGCGACCTTGCCGAAATGTTGCGACCTTGCCGGATTTGTGTCGACCTTGCCGGATTCAAGGCGACCTTGACGAAATGTGGCTACCTTGCCGGATTTGTGGCGACCTTGTCGGATTTATGTCGACCTTGCCGGATTTATGTCTAACTTGCCGGAAATGTGGCAACCTTGCCGGATTTGTGGCGACCTTGCTGGATTATGGCGAACTTGCCGGTAATGTAGCGACCATGCCTGATTTGTGGCGACCTTGCCGGATTTATGTCGACCTTGCCGGTAATGTGGCGATCTTGCCGGATTTGTGGCGACCTTACCGGATCTATGGCGACCTTGCCGGAAATGTGGCGACCTTGCCGGATTTGACGCGACCTTGCCGAATATATGGCTACCTTGATGAAAATGTGGCGACCTTGCCGGATTTGACGCCACTTTGCCGGATTTATGGCGACCTTGCCGGATCTATGGCGACCTTGTCGGAAATATGGCGACCTTGCCGGGTTTGTGGCGACCTTGTCGGATATATGGCGACCTTGCCGGAAATATGGCGATGTTGCCGGATTTCTGACGACCTTGCCGGATTTATGTCTAACTTGCCGGAAATGTGGCAACTTTGCCGGATTTGTGGCGACCTTGCTGGATTATGGCGAACTTGCCGGTAATGTAGCGACCATGCCTGATTTGTGGCGACCTTGCCGGATTTATGTCGACCTTGCCGGTAATGTGGCGATCTTGCCGGATTTGTGGCGACCTTACCGGATCTATGGCGACCTTGCCGGAAATGTGGCGGCCTTGCCGGATTTGACGCGACCTTGCCGAATATATGGCTACCTTGATGGAAATGTGGCGACCTTGCCGGATTTGACGCCACCTTGCCGGATTTATGGCGACCTTGCCGGATCTATGGCGAGCTTGTCGGAAATATGGCGACCTTGCCGGGTTTGTGGCGACCTTGTCGGATATATGGCGACCTTCCCGGAAATATGGCGATGTTGCCGGATTTCTGACGACCTTGCCGGATTTATGTCTAACTTGCCGGAAATGTGGCAACCTTGCCGGATTTGTGGCGACCTTGCTGGATTATGGCGAACTTGCCGGTAATGTAGCGACCATGCCTGATTTGTGGCGACCTTGCCGGATTTATGGCGACCTTGCCGGTAATGTGGCGATCTTGCCGGATTTGTGGCGACCTTGCCGGATCTATGGCGACCTTGCCGGAAATGTGGCGACCTTGCCGGATTTGACGCGACCTTGCCGAATATATGGCTACCTTGATGGAAATGTGGCGACCTTGCCGGATTTGACGCTACCTTGCCGGATTTATGGCGACCTTGCCGGAAATATGGCGACCTTGCCGGATTTGCCGCGACCTTGCCGGATTTATGGCGACCTTGTCGGAAATATGGCGACCTTGCCGGGTTTGTGGCGACCTTGTCGGATTTATGGCGACCTTGCCGGAAATATGCTACATCGCCGGATTTGTGGCGACGTTGCGGATTTCTGGCTACCTTGCCGGAAATATGACGACCTTGCCGGATTTGTTGCCACCTTGCCGGATTTATGACGACCTTGCCGGTAATGTAGCGACCATGCCTGATTTGTGGCGACCTTGCCGGATTTATGGCGACCTTGTCGGAAATATGGCGACCTTGCCGGGTTTGTGGCGACCTTGTCGGATATATGGCGACCTTGCCGGAAATATGGCGATGTTGCCGGATTTCTGACGACCTTGCCGGGTTTGTGGGGACCTTGTCGGAAATATGGCGACCTCGCCGGATTTATGGCGAGCTTGCCAGATTTGTGGCGACCTTGCCGGAAATATGGCGACCTCCCCGCATTTATGGCCACCTTGCCGGATTTATGGCGACCTTGCCGGAAATATGGCGTCCTCGCCGGATTTGTGGCGACCTTGCCTATTTATGGCGACCATGCCGGAAATATGGCGACCTCACCGGATTTGTGGCGAACTTGCCGGATTTATGGCGACCTTGCCGGAAATATGTTACTTCGCCGGATTTGTGGCGACCTTGCGGATTTCTGGCTACCTTGCCGGAAATATGGCCACCTTGCCGGATATGTGGCCACCTTGCCGGATTTATGACGACCTTGCCGGAAATATGGCGACCTTGCCGGATTCGTGACGACGATGCCGGATTTATGGCGATCTTGACGAAATGTGGCTACCTTGCCGGATTTGTGGCGACCTTGCCGGATTTATGTCTAACTTGCCGGAAATGTGGCAACCTTGCCGGATTTGTGGCGACCTTGCTGGATTATGGCGAACTTGCCGGTAATGTAGCGACCATGCCTGATTTGTGGCCACCTTGCCGGATTTATGGCGACCTTGCCGGTAATGTGGCGATCTTGCCGGATTTGTGGCGACCTTGCCGGATCTATGGCGACCTTGCCGGAAATGTGGCGACCTTACCGGATTTGACGCGACCTTGCCGGATTTATGGCTACCTTGATGGCAATGTTGCGACCTTGCCGGATTTGACGCCACTTTGCCGGATTTATGGCGACCTTGCCGGATCTATGGCGACCTTGTCGGAAATATGGCGACCTTGCCGGGTTTGTGGCGACCTTGTCGGATATATGGCGACCTTGCCGGAAATATGGCGATGTTGCCGGATTTCTGACGACCTTGCCGGATTTATGTCTAACTTGCCGGAAATGTGGCAACCTTGCCGGATTTGTGGCGACCTTGCTGGATTATGGCGAACTTGCCGGTAATGTAGCGACCATGCCTGATTTGTGGCGACCTTGCCGGATTTATGTCGACCTTGCCGGTAATGTGGCGATCTTGCCGGATTTGTGGCGACCTTACCGGATCTATGGCGACCTTGCCGGAAATGTGGCGACCTTGCCGGATTTGACGCGACCTTGCCGAATATATGGCTACCTTGATGGAAATGTGGCGACCTTGCCGGATTTGACGCCACCTTGCCGGATTTATGGCGACCTTGCCGGATCTATGGCGACCTTGTCGGAAATATGGCGACCTTGCCGGGTTTGTGGCGACCTTGTCGGATATATGGCGACCTTGCCGGAAATATGGCGATGTTGCCGGATTTCTGACGACCTTGCCGGATTTATGTCTAACTTGCCGGAAATGTGGCAACCTTGCCGGATTTGTGGCGACCTTGCCGGAAATATGGTGACCTTGCCGGATTTATGGCGATCTTGCCAGATTTGTGGCGACCTTGCCGGAAATATGGCGACCTCGCCGCATTTATGGCGTCCTCGCCGGATTAGTAGCGACCTTGTCGGATTTATGGCGACCTTGCCGGAAATATGCTACATCGCCGGATTTGTGGCGACGTTGCGGATTTCTGGTTACCTTGCCGGAAATATGGCGACCTTGCCGGATTTGTTGCCACCTTGCCGGATTTATGACAACCTTGCCGGTAATGTAGCGACCATGCCTGATTTGTGGCGACCTTGCCGGATTTATGGCGACCTTGCCAGAAATGTGGCGACCTTGCCGGAAATGTGGCTACTTCGCCGGATTTGTGGCGGCCTTGCGGATATCTGCCTACCTTGCCGGAAATATGGCGACCTTGCCGGATTCGTGACGAAGATGCCGGATTTATGGCGACCTTGCCGAAATGTTGCGACCTTGCCGGATTTGTGTCGACCTTGCCGGATTCAAGGCGACCTTGACGAAATGTGGCTACCTTGCCGGATTTGTGGCGACCTTGTCGGATTTATGTCGACCTTGCCGGATTTATGTCTAACTTGCCGGAAATGTGGCAACCTTGCCGGATTTGTGGCGACCTTGCTGGATTATGGCGAACTTGCCGGTAATGTAGCGACCATGCCTGATTTGTGGCGACCTTGCCGGATTTATGTCGACCTTGCCGGTAATGTGGCGATCTTGCCGGATTTGTGGCGACCTTACCGGATCTATGGCGACCTTGCCGGAAATGTGGCGACCTTGCCGGATTTGACGCGACCTTGCCGAATATATGGCTACCTTGATGAAAATGTGGCCACCTTGCCGGATTTGACGCCACTTTGCCGGATTTATGGCGACCTTGCCGGATCTATGGCGACCTTGTCGGAAATATGGCGACCTTGCCGGGTTTGTGGCGACCTTGTCGGATATATGGCGACCTTGCCGGAAATATGGCGATGTTGCCGGATTTCTGACGACCTTGCCGGATTTATGTCTAACTTGCCGGAAATGTGGCAACTTTGCCGGATTTGTGGCGACCTTGCTGGATTATGGCGAACTTGCCGGTAATGTAGCGACCATGCCTGATTTGTGGCGACCTTGCCGGATTTATGTCGACCTTGCCGGTAATGTGGCGATCTTGCCGGATTTGTGGCGACCTTACCGGATCTATGGCGACCTTGCCGGAAATGTGGCGGCCTTGCCGGATTTGACGAGACCTTGCCGAATATATGGCTACCTTGATGGAAATGTGGCGACCTTGCCGGATTTGACGCCACCTTGCCGGATTTATGGCGACCTTGCCGGATCTATGGCGAGCTTGTCGGAAATATGGCGACCTTGCCGGGTTTGTGGCGACCTTGTCGGATATATGGCGACCTTCCCGGAAATATGGCGACCTTGCCGGATTTGCCGCGACCTTGCCGGATTTATGGCGACCTTGTCGGAAATATGGCGACCTTGCCGGGTTTGTGGCGACCTTGTCGGATTTATGGCGACCTTGCCGGAAATATGCTACATCGCCGGATTTGTGGCGACGTTGCGGATTTCTGGCTACCTTGCCGGAAATATGACGACCTTGCCGGATTTGTTGCCACCTTGCCGGATTTATGACGACCTTGCCGGTAATGTAGCGACCATGCCTGATTTGTGGCGACCTTGCCGGATTTATGGCGACCTTGTCGGAAATATGGCGACCTTGCCGGGTTTGTGGCGACCTTGTCGGATATATGGCGACCTTGCCGGAAATATGGCGATGTTGCCGGATTTCTGACGACCTTGCCGGATTTGTGGGGACCTTGTCGGAAATATGGCGACCTCGCCGGATTTATGGCGAGCTTGCCAGATTTGTGGCGACCTTGCCGGAAATATGGCGACCTCCCCGCATTTATGGCCACCTTGCCGGATTTATGGCGACCTTGCCGGAAATATGGCGTCCTCGCCGGATTTGTGGCGACCTTGCCTATTTATGGCGACCA
Source organism: Malacoraja senta (assembly GCA_038087875.1). Classification (NCBI taxonomy): domain Eukaryota; kingdom Metazoa; phylum Chordata; class Chondrichthyes; order Rajiformes; family Rajidae; genus Malacoraja; species Malacoraja senta. Next base: position 21,066 of record JAXLNO010006031.1, read on the forward strand.
TGCCGGAAATATGGCGACCTCACCGGATTTGTGGCGAACTTGCCGGATTTATGGCGACCTTGCCGGAAATATGTTACTTCGCCGGATTTGTGGCGACCTTGCGGATTTCTGGCTACCTTGCCGGAAATATGGCCACCTTGCCGGATATGTGGCCACCTTGCCGGATTTATGACGACCTTGCCGGAAATATGGCGACCTTGCCGGATTCGTGACGACGATGCCGGATTTATGGCGATCTTGACGAAATGTGGCTACCTTGCCGGATTTGTGGCGACCTTGCCGGATTTATGTCAACCTTGCCGGAAATGTGGCAACCTTGCCGGATTTGTGGCGACCTTGCTGGATTATGGCGAACTTGCCGGTAATGCAGCGACCATGCCTGATTTGTGGCGACCTTGCCGGATTTATGGCGACCTTGCCGGTAATGTGGCGATCTTGCCGGATTTGACGCAACCTTGCCGAATATATGGCTACCTTGATGGAAATGTGGCGACCTTGCCGGATTTGACGCTACCTTGCCGGATTTATGGCGACCTTGCCGGAAATATGGCGACCTTGCCGGATTTGCCGCGACCTTGCGGGATTTATGGCGACCTTGTCGGAAATATGGCGACCTTGCCGGGTTTGTGGCGACCTTGTCGGATTTATGGCGACCTTGCCGGAAATATGCTACATCGCCGGATTTGTGGCGACGTTGCGGATTTCTGGCTACCTTGCCGGAAATATGACGACCTTGCCGGATTTGTTGCCACCTTGCCGGATTTATGACGACCTTGCCGGTAATGTAGCGACCATGCCTGATTTGTGGCGACCTTGCCGGATTTATGGCGACCTTGTCGGAAATATGGCGACCTTGCCGGGTTTGTGGCGACCTTGTCGGATATATGGCGACCTTGCCGGAAATATGGCGATGTTGCCGGATTTCTGACGACCTTGCCGGATTTATGGCGGCCTTGCCGGATTTATGGCGACCTTTCCGGATTTGTGGGGACCTTGTCGGAAATATGGCGACCTCGCCGGATTTATGGCGAGCTTGCCAGATTTGTGGCGACCTTGCCGGAAATATGGCGACCTCCCCGCATTTATGGCCACCTTGCCGGATTTATGGCGACCTTGCCGGAAATATGGCGTCCTCGCCGGATTTGTGGCGACCTTGCCTATTTATGGCGACCATGCCGGAAATATGGCGACCTCACCGGATTTGTGGTGAACTTGCCGGATTTATGGCGACCTTGCCGGAAATATGTTACTTCGCCGGATTTGTGGCGACCTTGCGGATTTCAGGCTACCTTGCCGGAAATATGGCGACCTTGCCGGATATGTGGCCACCTTGCCGGATTTATGACGACCTTGCCGGAAATATGGCGACCTTGCCGGATTCGTGACGACGATGCCGGATTTATGGCGATCTTGACGAAATGTGGCTACCTTGCCGGATTTGTGGCGACCTTGCCGGATTTATGTCAACCTTGCCGGAAATGTGGCAACCTTGCCGGATTTGTGGCGACCTTGCTGGATTATGGCGAACTTGCCGGTAATGTAGCGACCATGCCTGATTTGTGGCGACCTTGCCGGATTTATGGCGTCCTTGCCGGTAATGTGGCGATCTTGCCGGATTTGTGGCGACCTTGCCGGATCTATGGAGACCTTGCCGGAAATGTGGCGACCTTGCCGGATTTGACGCGACCTTGCCGAATATATGGCTACCTTGATGGCAATGTTGCGACTTGCCGGATTTGACGCCACCTTGCCGGATTTATGGCGACCTTGCTGGAAATATGGCGACCGTGCCGGATTTGAGGCAACCTTGCCAGATTTATGGCGACCTTGTCGGAAATATAGAGACCTTGCCGGATTTGTGGCCACCTTGCCGGTTATATGGCGACCTTGCCGGAAATATGGCGACCTTGCCGGATTTGTGGTGACCTAGCCAGATTTATGGCGACCGTGCCGGATATACGGCAACCTTCCCGGATTTATGGCGACCTTACCGGATTTATGGCGACCTCGCCGGAAATGTGGCGACGTTCCTTGATTTGTGGCTACCATGTCGGATTTATGGTTACTTTGCCGGAAATATGGCTACCTTGCCGGATTTGTGGCCACCTTGCCGTATTTATGGCGACCATGCAAGAAATATGGCAACCTTGCCGGATTTGTGGGGACCTGCCGGATTTATGGGGACCTTGCCGGAAATATGCTACTTCGCCGGATTTGTGGCGACCTTGCGGATTTCTGCCTACCTTGCCGGAAATATGGCGACCTTGCCGGATTTGTGGCCAACTTGCCGGATTTATGACCGACCTTGCCGAAATATGGCGACCTTGCCGGATTCGTGACGACGATGCCGGATTTATGGCGATCTTGACGAAATGTTGCGACCTTGCCGGATTTGTGTCGACCTTGCCGGATTCAAGGCGACCTTGACGAAATGTGGCTACCTTGCCGGATTTGTGGCGACCTTGCCGGATTTATGTCGACCTTGCCGGAAATGTGGCAACCTTGCCGGATTTGTGGCGACCTTGCTGGATTATGGCGAACTTGCCGGTAATGTAGCGACCATGCCTGGTTTGTGGCGACCTTGCCGGATTTATGGCGACCTTGCCAGTAATGTGGCGATCTTGCCGGATTTGTGGCGACCTTGCCGGATCTATGGCGACCTTGCGGGAAATGTGGCCACCTTGCCGGATTTGACGCCACCTTGCCGGATTTATGGCGACCTTGTTGGAAATATGGCGACCGTGCCGGATTTGAGGCAACCTTGCCAGATTTATTGCGACCTTGTCGGAAATATAGCGACCTTGCCGGTTTTGTGGCCACCTTGCCGGATTTGTGGTGACCTAGCCAGATTTATGACGACCGTGCCGGATATACGGCGACCTTCCCGGATTTATGGCGACCTCACCCGAAATGTGGCGACGTTCCCTGATTTGTGGCCACCATTTCGTATTTATGGTTACTTTGCCGGAAATATGGCTACCTTGCCGGATTTGTAGCCACCTTGCCGTATTGATGGCGACCATGCAAGAATTATGGCAACCTTGCCGGATTTGTGGCGACCTGTCGGATTTATGGGGACCTTGCCGGAAATATGGCGACCTTGCCGGATTTGTGGCGACCTTGCCGCATTTGATGCGACCTTGCCGGATTTGTGGCGACCTTGCCGGAAATGTGGCTGCCTTGCCGGACTTGTGGCGACCTTGCCGGATTCATGGCGACCTTGCCGGAAATGGGGCGACCTTGCCGGATTTGTGACGACGATGCCGGATTCATGGCGACCTTGCTGGAAATATGGTGACCGTGCCGGATTTGAGGTAACCTTGCCAGATTTGTGGCGACCTTGCCGGATTTATGTCGACCTTGCCGGATTTATGTCTAACTTGCCGGAAATGTGGCAACCTTGCCGGATTTGTGGCGACCTTGCTGGATTATGGCGGACTTGCCGGTAATGTAGCGACCATGCCGGATTTATGGCGGCCTTGCCGGATTTATGGCGACCTTTCCGGATTTGCGGCGACCTTGCCGGAAATATGGCGACCTCGCCGGATTTATGGCGACCTTGCCAGATTTGTGGCGACCTTGCCAGAAATATGGCGACCTCGCCGCATTTATGGCGACCTTGCCGGATTTATGGCGACCTTGCCGGAAATATGGCGTCCTCGCCGGATTTGTGGCGACCTTGCCTATTTATGGCGACCATGCCGGAAATATGGCGACCTCGCCGGATTTGTGGCGAACTTGCCGGATTTATGGCGACCTTGCCGGAAATATGCTACTTCGCCGGATTTGTGGCGAACTTGCGGATTTCTGGCTACCTTGCCGGAAATATGGCGACCTTGCCGGATTTGTGGCCACCTTGCCGGATTTATGACGACCTTGCCGGAAATATGGCGACCTTGCCGGATTCGTGACGACGATGCCGGATTTATGGCGATCTTGCCGAAATGTTGCGACCTTGCCGGATTTGTGTCGACCTTGCCGGATTCAAGGCGACCTTGACGAAATGTTGCTACCTTGCCGGATTTGTGGCGACCTTGCCGGATTTATGTCGACCTCGCCGGATTTATGGCGACCTTGCCAGATTTGTGGCGACCTTGCCGGAGATATGGCGACCTCCCCGCATTTATGGCGACCTTGCCGGATTTATGGCGACCTTGCCGGAAATATGCCGTCCTCGCCGGATTTGTGGCGACCTTGCCTATTTATGGCGACCATGCCGGAAATATGGCGACCTCACCGGATTTGTGGCGAACTTGCCGGATTTTAGGCGACCTTGCCAGAAATATGCTACTTCCCCGGATTTGTGGCGACCTTGCGGATTTCTGGCTACCTTGCCGGAAATATGGCGACCTTGCCGGATATGTGGCCACCTTGCCGGATTTATGACGACCTTGCCGGAAATATGGCGACCTTGCCGGATGCGTGACGACGATGCCGGATTTATGGCGATCTTGCCGAAATGTTGCGACCTTGCCGGATTTGTGTCGACCTTGCCGGATTCAAGGCTACCTTGACGAAATGTTGCTACCTTGCCGGATTTGTGGCGACCTTGCCGGATTTATGTCGACCTCGCAGGATTTATGGCGACCTTGCCAGATTTGTGGCGACCTTGCCGGAAATATGGCGACCTCCCCGCATTTATGGCGACCTTGACGGATTTATGGCGACCTTGCCGGAAATATGGCGTCCTCGCCGGATTTGTGGCGACCTTGCTTATTTATGGCGACCATGCCGGAAATATGGCGACCTCACCGGATTTGTGGCCACCTTGCCGGATTTATGACGACCTTGCCGGAAATATGGCGACCTTGCCGGATTCGTGACGACGATGCCGGAATTATGGCGATCTTGCCGACATGTTGCGACCTTGCCGGATTTGTGTCGACCTTGCCGGATTCAAGGTTACCTTGACGAAATGTTGCTACCTTGCCGGATTTGTGGCGACCTTGCCGGATTTATGTCGACCTCGCCGGATTTATGGCGACCTTGCCAGATTTGTGGCGACCTTGCCGGAAATATGGCGACCTCCCCGCATTTATGGCGACCTTGCCGGATTTATGGCGACCTTGCCGGAAATATGGCGTCCTCGCCGGATTTGTGGCGACCTTGCTTATTTATGGCGACCATGCCGGAAATATGGCGACCTCACCGGATTTGTGGCCACCTTGCCGGATTTATGACGACCTTGCCGGAAATATGGCGACCTTGCCGGATTCGTGACGACGATGCCGGAATTATGGCGATCTTGCCGACATGTTGCGACCTTTTCGGATTTGACGCGACCTTGCCGAATATATGGCTACCTTGATGGCAATGTTGCGACCTTGCCGGATTTGACGCCACCTTGCCGGATTTATGGCAATCTTGCCGGATTTGTGGCGACCTTGCTGGATTATGGCGAACTTGCCGGTAATGTAGCGACCATGCCTGATTTGTGGCGACCTTGCCGGATTTATGGCGACCTTGCCGGTAATGTGGCGATCTTGCCGGATTTGTGGCGACCTTGCCGGATCTATGGCGACCTTGCCGGAAATGTGGCGACCTTGCCGGATTTGACGCGACCTTGCCGAATATATGGCTACCTTGATGGAAATGTGGCGACCTTGCCGGATTTGACGCCACCTTGCCGGATGTATGGCGACCTTGCTGGAAATATGGCGACCGTGCCTGATTTGAGACAACCTTGTCAGATTTATGGCGACCTTGTCGGAAATATAGCGACCTTGCCGGATTTGTGGCCACCTTGCCGGATATATGGCGACCTTGCCGGAAATATGGCGACCTTGCCGGATTTGTGGTGACCTAGTCAGATTTATGGCGACCGTGCCGGATATACGGCGACCTTCCCGGATTTATGGCGACCTTACCGGATTTATGGCGACCTCGCCGGAAATGTGGCGACGTTCCCTGATTTGTGGCCACCATGTCGGATTTATGGTTACTTTGCCGGAAATATGGCTACGTTGCCGGATTTGTGGCCACCTTGCCGTATTTATGGCGACCATGCAAGAAATATGGCAACCTTGCCGGATTTGTGGCGACCTGCCGGATTTATGGGGACCTTGCCGGAAATATGCTACTTCGCCGGATTTGTGGCGACCTTGCGGATTTCTGGCTACCTTGCCGGAAATATGGCGACCTTGCCGGATTTGTAGCGATCTTGCCGGATTTATGGCGACCTTGCCGGTAATGTGGCGATCTTGCCGGATTTGTGGCGACCTTGCCGGATCTATGGCGACCTTGCCGGAAATGTGGCGACCTTGCCGGATTTGACGCGACCTTGCCGAACATATGGCTACCTTGATGGCAATGTTGCGACCTTGCCGGATTTGACGCCACCTTGCCGGATTTATGGCGACCTTGCCGGAAATATGGCGACCTTGCCGGATTTGAGGCAACCTTGCCAGATTTAAGGGCGACCTTGTCGGAAATATGGCGACCTTGCCGGATTTGTGGCCACCTTGCCGGATAAATGTCGAAATTGCCGGAAATATGGCGACCTTGCTGGATTTGTGGTGACCTAGCCGGATTTAGGGCAACCTTGCCGGAAATACGGCGACCTTGCCGGATTTATGGAGACTTTGCCGGATTTATGGCGACCTTGCTGGAAATATGGCGACCGTGCCGGATTTGAGGCAACCTTCCCAGATTTGTGGCGACCTTGCCGGATTTATGTCGACCTTGCCGGATTTATGTCTAATTTGCCGGAAATGTGGCAATCTTGCCGGATTTGAGACGACCTTGCTGGATTATGGCGAACTTGCCGGTAATGTAGCGACCATGCCTGATTTGTGGCCACCGTGCCGGATTTATGGCGACCTTGCCCGTAATGTGGCGATCTTGCCGGATTTGTGGCGACCTTGCCGGATCTATGGCGACCTTGCCGGAAATGTGGCGACCTTGCCGGATTTGACGCGACCTTGCCGAATATATGGCTACCTTGATGGAAATGTGGCGACCTTGACGGATTTGACGCCACCTTGCCGGATTTATGGCTACCTTGCCGGAAATATGGCGACCGTGCCGGATTTGCGGCGACCTTGCCGGATTTATGGCGACCTTGTCGGAAATATGGCGACCTTGCCGGGTTTGTGGCGACCTTGTCGGATATATGGCGACCTTGCCGGAAATATGGCGATGTTGCCGGATTTCTGACGACCTTGCCGGATTTGTGGCGCCCTTGCCGGATTTATGGCGACCTTTCCGGATTTGTGGGGACCTTGTCGGAAATATGGCGACCTCGCCGGATTTATGGCGACCTTGCCAGATTTGTGGCGACCTTGTCGGAAATATAGCGACCTTGCCGGATTTGTGGCCACCTTGCCGGATATATGGCGACCTTGCCGGAAATATGGCGACCTTGCCGGAAATATGGCGACCTTGCCGGATTTGTGGTGACCTAGCCAGATTTATGGCGACCGTGCCGGATATACGGCGACCTTCCCGGATTTATGGCGACCTTACCGGATTTATGGCGACCTCGCCGGAAATGTGGCGACGTTCCCTGATTTGTGGATTCCATGTCGGATTTATGGTTACTTTGCCGGAAATATGGCTACCTTGCCGGATTTGTGGCCACCTTGCCGTATTTATGGCGACCATGCAAGAAATATGGCAACCTTGCCGGATTTGTGGCGACCTGCCGGATTTATGGGGACCTTGCCGGAAATATGCTACTTCGCCGGATTTGTGGCGACCTTGCTGATTTCTGGCTACCTTGCCGGAAATATGGCGACCTTGCCGGATTTGTGGCCAACTTGCCGGATTTATGACGACCTTGCCGGAAATATGGCGACCTTGCCGGATTTATGACGACCTTGCCGGAAATATGGCGACCTTGCCGGATTCGTGACGACGATGCCGGATTTATGGCGATCTTGACGAAATGTTGCGACCTTGCCGGATTTGTGGCGACCTTGCCGGATTTATGTCGACCTTGCCGGAAATGTGGCAACCTTGCCGGATTTATGGCGACCTTGCTGGATTATGGCGAACTTGCCGGTAATGTAGCGACCATGCCTGGTTTGTGGCAACCTTGCCGGATTTATGGCGACCTTGCCGGTAATGTGGCGATCTTGCCGGATTTGACGCGACCTTGCCGAATATATGGCTACCTTGATGGCAATGTTGCGACCTTGCCGGATTTGACGCCACCTTGCCGGATTTATGGCGACCTTGTTGGAAATATGGCGACCGTGCCGGATTTGAGGCAACCTTGCCAAATTTATGGCGACCTTGTCGGAAATATAGCGACCTTGCCAGTTTTGTGGCCACCTTGCCGTATATCTGGCGACCTTGCCGGAAATATGGCGACCTTGCCGGATTTGTGGTGACCTAGCCAGATTTATGGCGACCGTGCCGGATATACGGCGACCTTCCCGAATTTATGGCGACCTTACCGGATTTATGGCGACCTCGCCCGAAATGTGGCGACGTTCCCTGATTTATGGCCACCATTTCGTATTTATGGTTACTTTGCCGGAAATATGGCTACCTTGCCGGATTTGTAGCCACCTTGCCGTATTGATGGCGACCATGCAAGAATTATGGCAACCTTGCCGTATTTGTGGCGACCTGCCGGAGTTATGGGGACCTTGCCGGAAATATGGCGACCTTGCCGGATTTGTGGCGACCTTGCCGCATTTGATGCGACCTTGCCGGATTTGTGGCGACCTTGCCGGAAATGTGGCTGCCTTGCCGGACTTGTGGCGACCTTGCCGGATTCATGGCGACCTTGCCGGCAATGGGGCGACCTTGCCGGATTTGTGACGACGATGCCGGATTTATGGCGACCTTGCTGGAAATATGGCGACCGTGCCGGATTTGAGGCAACCTTGCCAGATTTGTGGCGACCTTGCCGGATTTATGTCAACCTTGCCGGATTTATGTCCAACTTGCCGGAAATGTGGCAACCTTGCCGGATTTGTGGCGACCTTGCTGGATCATGGCGAACTTGCCGGTAATGTAGCGACCATGCCTGATTTGTGGCGACCTTGCCGGATTTATGGCGACCTTACCGGTAATGTGGCAACCTTGCCGGATTTATGGCGGCCTTGCCGGATTTATGGCGACCTTTCCGGATTTGCGGCGACCTTGCCGGAAATATGGCGACCTCACCGGATTTATGGCGACCTTGCCAGATTTGTGGCGACCTTGCCAGAAATATGGCGACCTCGCCGCATTTATGGCGACCTTGCCGGATTTATGGCGACCTTGCCGGAAATATGGCGTCCTCGCCGGATTTGTGGCGACCTTGCCTATTTATGGCGACCATGCCGGAAATATGGCGACCTCACCGGATTTGTGGCGAACTTGCCGGATTTATGGCGACCTTGCCGCAAATATGCTACTTCGCCGGATTTGTGGCGAACTTGCGGATTTCTGGCTACCTTGCCGGAAATATGGCGACCTTGCCGGATTTGTGGCCACCTTGCCGGATTTATGACGACCTTGCCGGAAATATGGCGACCTTGCCGGATTCGTGACGACGATGCCGGATTTATGGCGATCTTGCCGAAATGTTGCGACCTTGCCGGATTTGTGTCGACCTTGCTGGATTATGGCGAACTTGCCGGTAATGTAGCGACCATGCCTGGTTTGTGGCAACCTTGCCGGATTTATGGCGACCTTGCCGGTAATGTGGCGATCTTGCCGGATTTGACGCGACCTTGCCGAATATATGGCTACCTTGATGGCAATGTTGCGACCTTGCCGGATTTGACGCCACCTTGCCGGATTTATGGCGACCTTGTTGGAAATATGGCGACCGTGCCGGATTTGAGGCAACCTTGCCAAATTTATGGCGACCTTGTCGGAAATATAGCGACCTTGCCAGTTTTGTGGCCACCTTGCCGTATATCTGGCGACCTTGCCGGAAATATGGCGACCTTGCCGGATTTGTGGTGACCTAGCCAGATTTATGGCGACCGTGCCGGATATACGGCGACCTTCCCGAATTTATGGCGACCTTACCGGATTTATGGCGACCTCGCCCGAAATGTGGCGACGTTCCCTGATTTATGGCCACCATTTCGTATTTATGGTTACTTTGCCGGAAATATGGCTACCTTGCCGGATTTGTAGCCACCTTGCCGTATTGATGGCGACCATGCAAGAATTATGGCAACCTTGCCGTATTTGTGGCGACCTGCCGGAGTTATGGGGACCTTGCCGGAAATATGGCGACCTTGCCGGATTTGTGGCGACCTTGCCGCATTTGATGCGACCTTGCCGGATTTGTGGCGACCTTGCCGGAAATGTGGCTGCCTTGCCGGACTTGTGGCGACCTTGCCGGATTCATGGCGACCTTGCCGGCAATGGGGCGACCTTGCCGGATTTGTGACGACGATGCCGGATTTATGGCGACCTTGCTGGAAATATGGCGACCGTGCCGGATTTGAGGCAACCTTGCCAGATTTGTGGCGACCTTGCCGGATTTATGTCGACCTTGCCGGATTTATGTCCAACTTGCCGGAAATGTGGCAACCTTGCCGGATTTGTGGCGACCTTGCTGGATCATGGCGAACTTGCCGGTAATGTAGCGACCATGCCTGATTTGTGGCGACCTTGCCGGATTTATGGCGACCTTACCGGTAATGTGGCGACCTTGCCGGATTTATGGCGGCCTTGCCGGATTTATGGCGACCTTTCCGGATTTGCGGCGACCTTGCCGGAAATATGGCGACCTCGCCGCATTTATGGCGACCTTGCCGGATTTATGGCGACCTTGCCGGAAATATGGCGTCCTCGCCGGATTTGTGGCGACCTTGCCTATTTATGGCGACCATGCCGGAAATATGGCGACCTCACCGGATTTGTGGCGAACTTGCCGGATTTATGGCGACCTTGCCGCAAATATGCTACTTCGCCGGATTTGTGGCGAACTTGCGGATTTCTGGCTACCTTGCCGGAAATATGGCGACCTTGCCGGATTTGTGGCCACCTTGCCGGATTTATGACGACCTTGCCGGAAATATGGCGACCTTGCCGGATTCGTGACGACGATGCCGGATTTATGGCGATCTTGCCGAAATGTTGCGACCTTGCCGGATTTGTGTCGACCTTGCCGGATTCAAGGCGACCTTGACGAAATGTTGCTACCTTGCCGGATTTGTGGCGAACTTGCCGGATTTATGGCGACCTTGCCGGAAATATGCTACTTCGCCGGATTTGTGGCGAACTTGCGGATTTCTGGCTACTTTGCCGGAAATATGGCGACCTTGCCGGATTTGTGGCCACCTTGCCGGATTTATGACGACCTTGCCGGAAATATGGCGACCTTGCCGGATTCGTGGCGACGATGCCGGATTTATGGCGATCTTGCCGAAATGTTGCGACCTTGCCGGATTTGTGTCGACCTTGCCGGATTCAAGGCGACCTTGACGAAATGTTGCTACCTTGCCGGATTTGTGGCGACCTTGCCGGATTTATGTCGACCTCGCCTGATTTATGGCGACCTTGCCAGATTTGTGGCGACCTTGCCGGAAATATGGCGACCTCCCCGCATTTATGGCGACCTTGCCGGATTTATGGCGACCTTGCCGGAAATATGGCGTCCTCGCCGGATTTGTGGCGACCTTGCTTATTTATGGCGACCATGCCGGAAATATGGCGACCTCACCGGATTTGTGGCGAACTAGCCGGATTTATGGCGACCTTGCCGGAAATATGCTACTTCGCCGGATTTGTGGCGACCTTGCGGATTTCTGGCTACCTTGCCGGAAATATGGCGACCTTGCCGGATATGTGGCCACCTTGCCGGATTTATGACGACCTTGCCGGAAATATGGCGACATTGCCGGATTGGTGACGACGATGCCGGAATTATGGCGATCTTGCCGACATGTTGCGACCTTGCCGGATTTGTGTCCACCTTGCCGGATTCAAGGCGACCATGACGAAATGTGGCTACCTTGCCGGATTTGTGGCGACCTTGCCGGATTTATGTCAATCTTGCCGGAAATGTGGCAACCTTGCCGGATTTGTGGCGACCTTGCTGGATTATGGCGAACTTGCCGGTAATGTAGCGACCATGCCTGATTTGTGGCGACCTTGCCGGATTTATGGCGACCTTGCCGGTAATGTGGCGATCTTGCCGGATTTGTGGCGACCTTGCCGGATCTATGGCGACCTTGCCGGAAATGTGGCGACCTTTTCGGATTTGACGCGACCTTGCCGAATATATGGCTACCTTGATGGCAATGTTGCGACCTTGCCGGATTTGACGCCACCTTGCCGGATTTATGGCGACCTTGCTGGAAATATGGCGACCGTGCCGGATTTGAGGCAACCTTGCCAGATTTATGGCGACCTTGTCGGAAATATAGCGACCTTGCCGGATTTGTGGCCACCTTGCCGGATATATGGCGACCTTGCCGGGAATATGGCGACCTTGCCGGATTTGAGGTGACCTAGCCAGATTTATGGCGACCGTGCCGGATATACGGCGACCTTCCCGGAGTTATCGCTACCTTACCGGATTTATGGCGACCTCGCCGGAAATATGGCGACCTTGCCGGATTTGTGGCTAACTTGACGAATTTATGACGACCTTGCCGAAAATATGGCGACCTTGCCGGATTCGTGACGACGATGCCGGATTTATGGCGATCTTGACGAAATGTTGCGACCTTGCCGGATTAGTGTCGACCTTGCCGAATTCAAGGCGACCTTGACGAAATGTGGCTACCTTGCCGGATTTGTGGCGACCTTGCCGGATTTATGTCGACCTTGCCGGAAATGTGGCAATCTTGCCGGATTTGTGGCGACCTTGCTGGATTATGGCGAACTTGCCGGTAATGTAGCGACCATGCCTGGTTTGTGGCGACCTTGCCGGATTTATGGCGACCTTGCCGGTAATGTGGCGATCTTGCCGGATTTGTGGCGACCTTGCCGGATCTATGGCGACCTTGCGGGAAATGTGGCCACCTTGCCGGATTTGACGCCACCTTGCCGGATTTATGGCGACCTTGTTGGAAATATGGCGACCGTGCCGGATTTGAGGCAACCTTGCCAGATTTATGGCGACCTTGTCGGAAATATAGGGACCTTGCCGGTTTTGTGGCCACCTTGCCGGATATCTGGCGACCTTGCCGGAAATATGGCGACCTTGCCGGATTTGTGGTGACCTAGCCAGATTTATGGCGACCGTGCCGGATATACGGCGACCTTCCCGGATTTATGGCGACCTTACCGGATTTATGGCGACCTCGCCGGAAATGTGGCGACGCTCCCTGATTTGTGGCCACCATGTTGGATTTATGGTTACTTTGCCGGAAATATGGCTACCTTGCCGGATTTGTGGCCACCTTGCCGTATTTATGGCGACCATGCAAGAATTATGGCAACCTTGCCGGATTTGTGGCGTCCTTTCCGAATTTATGGGGACCTTGCCGGAAATATGGCGACCTTGATGGATTTGTGGCGACCTGGCCGGATTTATGGCGACTTTGCCGGAAATATGGCGACCTTACCGCATTTGATGCGACCTTGCCGGATTTGTGGCGACCTTGTTGGAAATATGGCGACCGTGCCGGATTTGAGGCAACCTTGCCAGATTTATGGCGACCTTGTCGGAAATGTGGCTGCCTTGCCGGACTTGTGGCGACCTTGCCGGATTCATGGCGACCTTGACGGAAATGTGGCGACCTTGCCGGACTTGTGACGACGATGCCGGATTTATGGCGACCGTGCCGGATATACGGCGACCTTCCCGGATTTATGGCGACCTTACCGGATTTATGGCGACCTCGCCGGAAATGTGGCGACGCTCCCTGATTTGTGGCCACCATGTCGGATTTATGGTTACTTTGCCGGAAATATGGCTACCTTGCCGGATTTGTGGCCACCTTGCCGTATTTTTGGCGACCATGCAAGAATTATGGCAACCTTGCCGGATTTGTGTCGACCTGCCAGATTTATGGGGACCTTGCCGGAAATATGGCGACCTTGCCGGATTTGTGGCGACCTTCCCGAATTTATGGCGACGTTGCCGGAAATATGGCGACCTTGATGGATTTGTGGCGACCTGGCCGGATATATGGCGACTTTGCCGGCAATATGGCGACCTTGCCGCATTTGATGCGACCTTGCCGGATTTGTGGCGACCTTGCCGGAAATGTGGCTGCCTTGCCGGACTTGTGGCGACCTTGCCGGATTCATGGCGACCTTGACGGAAATGTGGCGACCTTGCCGGACTTGTGACGACGATGCCGGATTTATGGCGACCTTGCTGGAAATATGGCGACCGTGCCGGATTTGAGGCAACCTTGCCAGATTTGTGGCGACCTTGCCGGATTTATGTCGACCTTGCCGGATTTATGTCCAACTTGCCGGAAATGTGGCAACCTTGCCGGATTTGTGGCGACCTTGCTGGATCATGGCGAACTTGCCGGTAATGTAGCGACCATGCCTGATTTGTGGCGACCTTGCCGGATTTATGGCGACCTTACCGGTAATGTGGCGACCTTGCCGGATTTATGGCGGCCTTGCCGGATTTATGGCGACCTTTCCGGATTTGCGGCGACCTTGCCGGAAATATGGCGACCTCGCCGCATTTATGGCGACCTTGCCGGATTTATGGCGACCTTGCCGGAAATATGGCGTCCTCGCCGGATTTGTGGCGACCTTGCCTATTTATGGCGACCATGCCGGAAATATGGCGACCTCACCGGATTTGTGGCGAACTTGCCGGATTTATGGCGACCTTGCCGCAAATATGCTACTTCGCCGGATTTGTGGCGAACTTGCGGATTTCTGGCTACCTTGCCGGAAATATGGCGACCTTGCCGGATTTGTGGCCACCTTGCCGGATTTATGACGACCTTGCCGGAAATATGGCGACCTTGCCGGATTCGTGACGACGATGCCGGATTTATGGCGATCTTGCCGAAATGTTGCGACCTTGCCGGATTTGTGTCGACCTTGCCGGATTCAAGGCGACCTTGACGAAATGTTGCTACCTTGCCGGATTTGTGGCGAACTTGCCGGATTTATGGCGACCTTGCCGGAAATATGCTACTTCGCCGGATTTGTGGCGAACTTGCGGATTTCTGGCTACTTTGCCGGAAATATGGCGACCTTGCCGGATTTGTGGCCACCTTGCCGGATTTATGACGACCTTGCCGGAAATATGGCGACCTTGCCGGATTCGTGGCGACGATGCCGGATTTATGGCGATCTTGCCGAAATGTTGCGACCTTGCCGGATTTGTGTCGACCTTGCCGGATTCAAGGCGACCTTGACGAAATGTTGCTACCTTGCCGGATTTGTGGCGACCTTGCCGGATTTATGTCGACCTCGCCTGATTTATGGCGACCTTGCCAGATTTGTGGCGACCTTGCCGGAAATATGGCGACCTCCCCGCATTTATGGCGACCTTGCCGGATTTATGGCGACCTTGCCGGAAATATGGCGTCCTCGCCGGATTTGTGGCGACCTTGCTTATTTATGGCGACCATGCCGGAAATATGGCGACCTCACCGGATTTGTGGCGAACTAGCCGGATTTATGGCGACCTTGCCGGAAATATGCTACTTCGCCGGATTTGTGGCGACCTTGCGGATTTCTGGCTACCTTGCCGGAAATATGGCGACCTTGCCGGATATGTGGCCACCTTGCCGGATTTATGACGACCTTGCCGGAAATATGGCGACATTGCCGGATTGGTGACGACGATGCCGGAATTATGGCGATCTTGCCGACATGTTGCGACCTTGCCGGATTTGTGTCCACCTTGCCGGATTCAAGGCGACCATGACGAAATGTGGCTACCTTGCCGGATTTGTGGCGACCTTGCCGGATTTATGTCAATCTTGCCGGAAATGTGGCAACCTTGCCGGATTTGTGGCGACCTTGCTGGATTATGGCGAACTTGCCGGTAATGTAGCGACCATGCCTGATTTGTGGCGACCTTGCCGGATTTATGGCGACCTTGCCGGTAATGTGGCGATCTTGCCGGATTTGTGGCGACCTTGCCGGATCTATGGCGACCTTGCCGGAAATGTGGCGACCTTTTCGGATTTGACGCGACCTTGCCGAATATATGGCTACCTTGATGGCAATGTTGCGACCTTGCCGGATTTGACGCCACCTTGCCGGATTTATGGCGACCTTGCTGGAAATATGGCGACCGTGCCGGATTTGAGGCAACCTTGCCAGATTTATGGCGACCTTGTCGGAAATATAGCGACCTTGCCGGATTTGTGGCCACCTTGCCGGATATATGGCGACCTTGCCGGGAATATGGCGACCTTGCCGGATTTGAGGTGACCTAGCCAGATTTATGGCGACCGTGCCGGATATACGGCGACCTTCCCGGAGTTATGGCTACCTTACCGGATTTATGGCGACCTCGCCGGAAATATGGCGACCTTGCCGGATTTGTGGCTAACTTGACGAATTTATGACGACCTTGCCGAAAATATGGCGACCTTGCCGGATTCGTGACGACGATGCCGGATTTATGGCGATCTTGACGAAATGTTGCGACCTTGCCGGATTAGTGTCGACCTTGCCGAATTCAAGGCGACCTTGACGAAATGTGGCTACCTTGCCGGATTTGTGGCGACCTTGCCGGATTTATGTCGACCTTGCCGGAAATGTGGCAATCTTGCCGGATTTGTGGCGACCTTGCTGGATTATGGCGAACTTGCCGGTAATGTAGCGACCATGCCTGGTTTGTGGCGACCTTGCCGGATTTATGGCGACCTTGCCGGTAATGTGGCGATCTTGCCGGATTTGTGGCGACCTTGCCGGATCTATGGCGACCTTGCGGGAAATGTGGCCACCTTGCCGGATTTGACGCCACCATGCCTGATTTGTGGCGACCTTGCCGGATTTATGGCGACCTTGCCGGTAATGTGGCGATCTTGCCGGATTTGTGGCGACCTTGCCGGATCTATGGCGACCTTGCCGGAAATGTGGCGACCTTGCCGGATTTGACGCGACCTTGCCGAATATATGGCTACCTTGATGGAAATGTGGCGACCTTGCCGGATTTGACGCCACCTTGCCGGATGTATGGCGACCTTGCTGGAAATATGGCGACCGTGCCTGATTTGAGACAACCTTGTCAGATTTATGGCGACCTTGTCGGAAATATAGCGACCTTGCCGGATTTGTGGCCACCTTGCCGGATATATGGCGACCTTGCCGGAAATATGGCGACCTTGCCGGATTTGTGGTGACCTAGTCAGATTTATGGCGACCGTGCCGGATATACGGCGACCTTCCCGGATTTATGGCGACCTTACCGGATTTATGGCGACCTCGCCGGAAATGTGGCGACGTTCCCTGATTTGTGGCCACCATGTCGGATTTATGGTTACTTTGCCGGAAATATGGCTACGTTGCCGGATTTGTGGCCACCTTGCCGTATTTATGGCGACCATGCAAGAAATATGGCAACCTTGCCGGATTTGTGGCGACCTGCCGGATTTATGGGGACCTTGCCGGAAATATGCTACTTCGCCGGATTTGTGGCGACCTTGCGGATTTCTGGCTACCTTGCCGGAAATATGGCGACCTTGCCGGATTTGTAGCGATCTTGCCGGATTTATGGCGACCTTGCCGGTAATGTGGCGATCTTGCCGGATTTGTGGCGACCTTGCCGGATCTATGGCGACCTTGCCGGAAATGTGGCGACCTTGCCGGATTTGACGCGACCTTGCCGAACATATGGCTACCTTGATGGCAATGTTGCGACCTTGCCGGATTTGACGCCACCTTGCCGGATTTATGGCGACCTTGCCGGAAATATGGCGACCTTGCCGGATTTGAGGCAACCTTGCCAGATTTAAGGGCGACCTTGTCGGAAATATGGCGACCTTGCCGGATTTGTGGCCACCTTGCCGGATAAATGTCGAAATTGCCGGAAATATGGCGACCTTGCTGGATTTGTGGTGACCTAGCCGGATTTAGGGCAACCTTGCCGGAAATACGG
The DNA here is from genome assembly GCA_038087875.1 of Malacoraja senta. NCBI lineage: Eukaryota > Metazoa > Chordata > Chondrichthyes > Rajiformes > Rajidae > Malacoraja > Malacoraja senta. The sequence goes on from JAXLNO010006031.1 coordinate 39,007, forward strand.
CGACCTTGCCGGATTTATGGAGACTTTGCCGGATTTATGGCGACCTTGCTGGAAATATGGCGACCGTGCCGGATTTGAGGCAACCTTCCCAGATTTGTGGCGACCTTGCCGGATTTATGTCGACCTTGCCGGATTTATGTCTAATTTGCCGGAAATGTGGCAATCTTGCCGGATTTGAGACGACCTTGCTGGATTATGGCGAACTTGCCGGTAATGTAGCGACCATGCCTGATTTGTGGCCACCGTGCCGGATTTATGGCGACCTTGCCCGTAATGTGGCGATCTTGCCGGATTTGTGGCGACCTTGCCGGATCTATGGCGACCTTGCCGGAAATGTGGCGACCTTGCCGGATTTGACGCGACCTTGCCGAATATATGGCTACCTTGATGGAAATGTGGCGACCTTGACGGATTTGACGCCACCTTGCCGGATTTATGGCTACCTTGCCGGAAATATGGCGACCGTGCCGGATTTGCGGCGACCTTGCCGGATTTATGGCGACCTTGTCGGAAATATGGCGACCTTGCCGGGTTTGTGGCGACCTTGTCGGATATATGGCGACCTTGCCGGAAATATGGCGATGTTGCCGGATTTCTGACGACCTTGCCGGATTTGTGGCGCCCTTGCCGGATTTATGGCGACCTTTCCGGATTTGTGGGGACCTTGTCGGAAATATGGCGACCTCGCCGGATTTATGGCGACCTTGCCAGATTTGTGGCGACCTTGTCGGAAATATAGCGACCTTGCCGGATTTGTGGCCACCTTGCCGGATATATGGCGACCTTGCCGGAAATATGGCGACCTTGCCGGAAATATGGCGACCTTGCCGGATTTGTGGTGACCTAGCCAGATTTATGGCGACCGTGCCGGATATACGGCGACCTTCCCGGATTTATGGCGACCTTACCGGATTTATGGCGACCTCGCCGGAAATGTGGCGACGTTCCCTGATTTGTGGATTCCATGTCGGATTTATGGTTACTTTGCCGGAAATATGGCTACCTTGCCGGATTTGTGGCCACCTTGCCGTATTTATGGCGACCATGCAAGAAATATGGCAACCTTGCCGGATTTGTGGCGACCTGCCGGATTTATGGGGACCTTGCCGGAAATAAGCTACTTCGCCGGATTTGTGGCGACCTTGCTGATTTCTGGCTACCTTGCCGGAAATATGGCGACCTTGCCGGATTTGTGGCCAACTTGCCGGATTTATGACGACCTTGCCGGAAATATGGCGACCTTGCCGGATTTATGACGACCTTGCCGGAAATATGGCGACCTTGCCGGATTCGTGACGACGATGCCGGATTTATGGCGATCTTGACGAAATGTTGCGACCTTGCCGGATTTGTGGCGACCTTGCCGGATTTATGTCGACCTTGCCGGAAATGTGGCAACCTTGCCGGATTTATGGCGACCTTGCTGGATTATGGCGAACTTGCCGGTAATGTAGCGACCATGCCTGGTTTGTGGCAACCTTGCCGGATTTATGGCGACCTTGCCGGTAATGTGGCGATCTTGCCGGATTTGACGCGACCTTGCCGAATATATGGCTACCTTGATGGCAATGTTGCGACCTTGCCGGATTTGACGCCACCTTGCCGGATTTATGGCGACCTTGTTGGAAATATGGCGACCGTGCCGGATTTGAGGCAACCTTGCCAAATTTATGGCGACCTTGTCGGAAATATAGCGACCTTGCCAGTTTTGTGGCCACCTTGCCGTATATCTGGCGACCTTGCCGGAAATATGGCGACCTTGCCGGATTTGTGGTGACCTAGCCAGATTTATGGCGACCGTGCCGGATATACGGCGACCTTCCCGAATTTATGGCGACCTTACCGGATTTATGGCGACCTCGCCCGAAATGTGGCGACGTTCCCTGATTTATGGCCACCATTTCGTATTTATGGTTACTTTGCCGGAAATATGGCTACCTTGCCGGATTTGTAGCCACCTTGCCGTATTGATGGCGACCATGCAAGAATTATGGCAACCTTGCCGTATTTGTGGCGACCTGCCGGAGTTATGGGGACCTTGCCGGAAATATGGCGACCTTGCCGGATTTGTGGCGACCTTGCCGCATTTGATGCGACCTTGCCGGATTTGTGGCGACCTTGCCGGAAATGTGGCTGCCTTGCCGGACTTGTGGCGACCTTGCCGGATTCATGGCGACCTTGCCGGCAATGGGGCGACCTTGCCGGATTTGTGACGACGATGCCGGATTTATGGCGACCTTGCTGGAAATATGGCGACCGTGCCGGATTTGAGGCAACCTTGCCAGATTTGTGGCGACCTTGCCGGATTTATGTCGACCTTGCCGGATTTATGTCCAACTTGCCGGAAATGTGGCAACCTTGCCGGATTTGTGGCGACCTTGCTGGATCATGGCGAACTTGCCGGTAATGTAGCGACCATGCCTGATTTGTGGCGACCTTGCCGGATTTATGGCGACCTTACCGGTAATGTGGCAACCTTGCCGGATTTATGGCGGCCTTGCCGGATTTATGGCGACCTTTCCGGATTTGCGGCGACCTTGCCGGAAATATGGCGACCTCACCGGATTTATGGCGACCTTGCCAGATTTGTGGCGACCTTGCCAGAAATATGGCGACCTCGCCGCATTTATGGCGACCTTGCCGGATTTATGGCGACCTTGCCGGAAATATGGCGTCCTCGCCGGATTTGTGGCGACCTTGCCTATTTATGGCGACCATGCCGGAAATATGGCGACCTCACCGGATTTGTGGCGAACTTGCCGGATTATGGCGACCTTGCCGCAAATATGCTACTTCGCCGGATTTGTGGCGAACTTGCGGATTTCTGGCTACCTTGCCGGAAATATGGCGACCTTGCCGGATTTGTGGCCACCTTGCCGGATTTATGACGACCTTGCCGGAAATATGGCGACCTTGCCGGATTCGTGACGACGATGCCGGATTTATGGCGATCTTGCCGAAATGTTGCGACCTTGCCGGATTTGTGTCGACCTTGCTGGATTATGGCGAACTTGCCGGTAATGTAGCGACCATGCCTGGTTTGTGGCAACCTTGCCGGATTTATGGCGACCTTGCCGGTAATGTGGCGATCTTGCCGGATTTGACGCGACCTTGCCGAATATATGGCTACCTTGATGGCAATGTTGCGACCTTGCCGGATTTGACGCCACCTTGCCGGATTTATGGCGACCTTGTTGGAAATATGGCGACCGTGCCGGATTTGAGGCAACCTTGCCAAATTTATGGCGACCTTGTCGGAAATATAGCGACCTTGCCAGTTTTGTGGCCACCTTGCCGTATATCTGGCGACCTTGCCGGAAATATGGCGACCTTGCCGGATTTGTGGTGACCTAGCCAGATTTATGGCGACCGTGCCGGATATACGGCGACCTTCCCGAATTTATGGCGACCTTACCGGATTTATGGCGACCTCGCCCGAAATGTGGCGACGTTCCCTGATTTATGGCCACCATTTCGTATTTATGGTTACTTTGCCGGAAATATGGCTACCTTGCCGGATTTGTAGCCACCTTGCCGTATTGATGGCGACCATGCAAGAATTATGGCAACCTTGCCGTATTTGTGGCGACCTGCCGGAGTTATGGGGACCTTGCCGGAAATATGGCGACCTTGCCGGATTTGTGGCGACCTTGCCGCATTTGATGCGACCTTGCCGGATTTGTGGCGACCTTGCCGGAAATGTGGCTGCCTTGCCGGACTTGTGGCGACCTTGCCGGATTCATGGCGACCTTGCCGGCAATGGGGCGACCTTGCCGGATTTGTGACGACGATGCCGGATTTATGGCGACCTTGCTGGAAATATGGCGACCGTGCCGGATTTGAGGCAACCTTGCCAGATTTGTGGCGACCTTGCCGGATTTATGTCGACCTTGCCGGATTTATGTCCAACTTGCCGGAAATGTGGCAACCTTGCCGGATTTGTGGCGACCTTGCTGGATCATGGCGAACTTGCCGGTAATGTAGCGACCATGCCTGATTTGTGGCGACCTTGCCGGATTTATGGCGACCTTACCGGTAATGTGGCGACCTTGCCGGATTTATGGCGGCCTTGCCGGATTTATGGCGACCTTTCCGGATTTGCGGCGACCTTGCCGGAAATATGGCGACCTCGCCGCATTTATGGCGACCTTGCCGGATTTATGGCGACCTTGCCGGAAATATGGCGTCCTCGCCGGATTTGTGGCGACCTTGCCTATTTATGGCGACCATGCCGGAAATATGGCGACCTCACCGGATTTGTGGCGAACTTGCCGGATTTATGGCGACCTTGCCGCAAATATGCTACTTCGCCGGATTTGTGGCGAACTTGCGGATTTCTGGCTACCTTGCCGGAAATATGGCGACCTTGCCGGATTTGTGGCCACCTTGCCGGATTTATGACGACCTTGCCGGAAATATGGCGACCTTGCCGGATTCGTGACGACGATGCCGGATTTATGGCGATCTTGCCGAAATGTTGCGACCTTGCCGGATTTGTGTCGACCTTGCCGGATTCAAGGCGACCTTGACGAAATGTTGCTACCTTGCCGGATTTGTGGCGAACTTGCCGGATTTATGGCGACCTTGCCGGAAATATGCTACTTCGCCGGATTTGTGGCGAACTTGCGGATTTCTGGCTACTTTGCCGGAAATATGGCGACCTTGCCGGATTTGTGGCCACCTTGCCGGATTTATGACGACCTTGCCGGAAATATGGCGACCTTGCCGGATTCGTGGCGACGATGCCGGATTTATGGCGATCTTGCCGAAATGTTGCGACCTTGCCGGATTTGTGTCGACCTTGCCGGATTCAAGGCGACCTTGACGAAATGTTGCTACCTTGCCGGATTTGTGGCGACCTTGCCGGATTTATGTCGACCTCGCCTGATTTATGGCGACCTTGCCAGATTTGTGGCGACCTTGCCGGAAATATGGCGACCTCCCCGCATTTATGGCGACCTTGCCGGATTTATGGCGACCTTGCCGGAAATATGGCGTCCTCGCCGGATTTGTGGCGACCTTGCTTATTTATGGCGACCATGCCGGAAATATGGCGACCTCACCGGATTTGTGGCGAACTAGCCGGATTTATGGCGACCTTGCCGGAAATATGCTACTTCGCCGGATTTGTGGCGA
>JAXLNO010006032.1:0-32521 GCA_038087875.1 Malacoraja senta
TTGTTTATGATACCAGAAATTCTTTTCTCTCCACAGTCAAGTATGGACAGATTGCCTCTTTGAAGAACATTGGCAGGAAATTCGACACTAGTGCCCAGATGTCCGAGGTAAAATAGGGGAAGGCTTATTATTGGAATTACCTTTTATTTCAATGTATTACAGGAATACAATTTACCTTGCCGTTGTGTTGGTTACTGCACTGGAGCTATCACTTCACATTCACTTTGCCCGTCATCATTTAACCTCCCCACCATCTTTCAAATGAAAAAAAAACCATTATGGATATTCCCAAAACAATAGGAGAGATTAGACAGCAGATGGTGCAAGGTCATTGATAATGAATGGGATGTTGCTCATTTAGTGGATATTACAGACTTTGTTTGAAAGTCTTTACTTGTTTTGGTCATTGTTCAATTTCTTATTAATCATTTTTAACAGATATTTTCAAGGACCAACTTTTAATATTCATAGATTTGGAGACAAATGGATTCATTTGGCAATAATTTGTCAATCTTATCCTTTCCATTACAAAGCTAAGTGGAAAAGCATATTATGTCTGGAATGTCTGCAAATATTGCCTGGAATGTCCAATGTTTGACTATTTCGATTTTGTTGTTGTTATTTATTCCTATTTATGTCTTTACTTGCTCGGAATAAATAAATAAATAAATAAATAAATAAATAAATAAATAGATGGATGAATGAATGAATGAATGAATGAATGAATGTCTATTCTGTTAACCAAAAACCTTCCCTCAATGTTTTAGTCTTTTCCTGATAAGTATAATTTCACATTTTCTACCAATACTTAATCATTTTTACAATTTTTCTAGTGTATCCATATTTTTTTTAAACACAACACTGCGTTTTGAAACTTTGGTTTTGTCCCTCTATAAATATGCTTGGTTTGCTTTTGCTTGAACCTTTTAATCCACCATGATTTTTTGTATATTTGTCCCTCGAAATTATGTTTTTCCCTTTAGATTCTTAGACACCTAACCTAGAATTTTGCCACATCAGGAAAACAGGTGTTAAAGCTGAAAATTGTATTAATGTGACATGTAATTTTGCCCACATTTTTGGCACATCAACATCTATCATTAATCGCGTATGATTATTTTAATGCGTGATTTGTTAACCTAACATCTAGCTCAGCAAAATAATGGCAATGCCCAAATTCATCTCCAGGGAGATTTTCAATGACGTTGGTCTAATTAACGACTGCCATTGATCACGGAGAAGAACCAGCTTTTATTAATCAAGCTGAAACTGAATGTCTTTATACAGCAAATCTGTGTTCTTGTAGTCTGATTGTTGCATGCTATCTTACACTCTTAGAACCAGCTGCACGCATGTTTATAGAACAGTACAGCACAAGAACAAACCCTTTGGGCCACAATGTCTGTGTCAAACATGATGCCAAGACCATCTCTTGCTCACCTGTGTACTTAATCCATATCCCTCCATTTCTTGCACATTCATGTGCCTATCTAAAAGCCTCTTAAATGCCACTATCCTATCTGTGTCAATCCCCAACCTTGGCAGCGCATTCTAGGCACTAGGCACGTGCCGTGAGTAATTACTCAGGATAGGCAGTCAGCCGGCTTTAAAAAAAATCTTAAACCGTGCATGCGCAGATTGTTCTCTCCGTAAAAAATAAAAAATAAGTAACAAAAACAATTCAGACGGAGAGCACTGCCAGAGGTGAGCGGGGACCAGCAGAAGGGGCTGAAGTGGCAGCCGGTTCTGCTGTCGGGTCCCGGCGGCCGCTCGCAGTCACCCGAGCTGCTTCCTTCCTCGGAAGTGGCGGCCAGTTCTGCTGTCCGAGCCCGGAGCGCTGCGGCAGCCACCCGAGCTAATTCACTCCCCGGCCGCAATAAAACCATATAAAACCATATAGCAATTACAGCACGGAAACAGGCCATCTCGGCCCTTCTAGTCCATGCCGAAAACGTACTCTCACCTAGTCCCACCTGCACTTACTCTCACCTGCACTCAGACTGGATCGTGGCAAGTGGGTTATTGACCCCGATCCCCTCCTTCACAACGCCAGACTCCCCAAACACTGTGAAAGGAGCTCTCCCCCCACCCCGGAAAATACAGTATTTAAAAACATAAAGCACCAAGAAATGTACTTGCCACATTATTGGTACATTAAGTCCATTCTTCACTCTTTGTTTCCTAAGATACTATTAAAATAATGGCAATCCATATTTGAACATCCAGCCAAGAAACCCGCGCTTCAACAAAGGCAGAATTTGTGCTGCCTTTAGCTCCCCTTGAAACTGACGGCACGTGGGCTGCACAGACCTTCCCGTGTTACAAGTGCTGCGGATGAATGGCACGGAGAATTATGCCTACCTAATAGATCGATCTCTTAGATAGGCATAATTCTCCCATGCCTTTACTATTTATATTTAATAATTGCCATTTCATAATTTTAGTCAGGGTAGGCAGTGCCTACCTTGCCTACCCTGACGGCACGTGCCTGCTAGGCACTCAACACCCTCTGTGTGAAAAAAATAAATAATTATCCTCCACATCTCATTCGAACTTTGCTACCCGCACCTTAAAGCTATTCCCTCTTGTATTAGATTTTTCCATCCTGCAGATTAAAAAAATTCTGACTCTCTCCAATCTATGCCTCTCATTTTATATACTTCTATCAGGTCTCGGTGAAACCTCTGTCGTTCGAGAGAAAACAATCTTAAGTCTGACTAACCTCTCCCTGTAGCTAATACCCCCTAACCCAGCCAAACCTAACAATTCAAGACATTTGCAATCAAAAATATCTCATAGTGCCTCTGGATCTTACACTCCTAATCATAGTTGTCAAGAAGTTAGTCCTCAAGACAACGCAGGTTAGTATTTATTTCTGGAGAGGCGGAATAAAAATTTCAAAGTTACTGATTTCTGATTCTGCTTCATCTTTTGATCAATGAGTTAATTTGACTGGGAACAACAGGAACTTAACAAGATACTAGGGTTCTCCATTTCACCCACTACCAACACTTACAGACAACCATGGCTTATTCTAGACCAAACCATATGTCACTTTAACCACTTCTTTGCTGTGGAGATCCAGGAGAGGGCTGAGGCCCTCATTCAGGTTCCCATTGTAGTAGTGGAGAGGACAGCGACTCATGCTAAGTTCCTGACACAGAAGTGTCATCACTAACATATCTAAACAATAAAGCAATGATGATCTATTTTAGCATAATTCCACTCCATTATTTCATTCCTGGAAACATCCTGAGCAGTAAACAAGATGCTGCGTAGCATCAATCCTTTTACTTAGATCCTTTCACTTTGTTTGATTTTGTGTGGCACATTAATGACGGCCTTAGATACATCTCTGATGTATGTTTTGCAGGTTAAGAGTAGCGTAGACGAGGCGGCCATTTCACCAAACATTTTCCCTTGGTTCACCAAGGCCTGTTGGATTCCACCATTTGCTAATCACTTGAACTCCCCTTACCATTCCCACACTGACCTTTTCAGTCCTGGGCCACCTCCATTGCCTGAATGAAGCCAAATGCAAAGTGGAGTAACAACACCTCATATTCCGCTTAGGGTAGCTTCAATGGTATGAATATTGCATTCTCCAATTTTAAGTAACATCGCCCTTCCACTCTCCTGTTTCGTGTGTGTGTGTCCGTTCCCCTCACCACCACCCCCCACACCACCTGATGCACTCATTTCTCCCACCATCCCCCTCTTCTTTAACCCACTCCATCCTATCTATATAGGAACATTGAAAATAGGTGCAGGAGTAGGCCATTCAATATCATGATGGCTGATCATCCAGAATCATAACCTTGTTCCTGCTTTCTCCCCATATCCCTTGATTCCGTTAGCCCTAAGTGGTATATCTAACTCTCTTGAATACATCCGTTGAATTGGCCTCCACTGCCATCTGTGGCTGAGAATTCCACATATTCACAACTCTCTGGGTGAAAAAGTTTTTCCTCATCTCAGTCCTAAATGGCCTACCCCTTATTCTTAAACTGTGATCCCTGTTTCTGGACTCACCCAACATGGGGAATATTTTTCCTGCATCTAGCATGTCCAATCCCTTAAACATGTTATGTTTCTATAAGATCCTCTCTTATCCTTCTAAATTCCAGTAAATATAAGCCCATTCAAAATTCCAGTGAAGAAAAGCCCAGTCTAAATTCCAGTGAATATAAGCCCATTATCTCCCTCCTTCTGCTTTGCATTTTACTTCTCTTATTTCATTATCTCACAGCTTTGTCTCTTTTTTATCTCCAGCGTTTGTCTGCTCATCTGCCAATAAAACCCCCTCACCTGTGTCCACCTATAACTTGCTAGGCATTATCCCCCTCCCACCTCTTTTTCAGCTTTCTCGCTTTCCCTATTACAACCAAAACATCACCTATTCATTCCCTCCAGTGATGTAGCCTGACCTGCTGAGTTATACCAGCACTGTATGTTTTATCTTTGGTGTGCTAGTTGTAAATGTGCGCTGGATCTGCTAAATGATTTAGTTTTTATGTACCCTGCCACAGTCCACAGTCTGGTATTTCCCTAATGCTGATGCCAGCCTAACTGATCTGCAGTTCCTCATTTTCTATCTCCCTCTCTCCTGAAATAGTGAGGCGCCATTTGCCCTCTTCCAATTTGTGTGAACCATTCTGCAACCTACGGAATTTTGAAAGACGATGAACAGTGCGCCTGCCTGAAAGGCTACGGATCAAGTTCTGGAATTTGGACAGCTATTTTCCAGCCGGCATGGACATCATCATCTATGTCATCAACTCTACGATTCCTTGAAACTGTCAAGACGTCTGATTCACACAACACAGTGGAAACCTGGAGCACTCGCCCCAAAAGGCTTTTTGGATGCTGTGGGTCAGTTGGTACTTTCACTGCCATGTTAGATAATAATTTTGGTGGGAGGGTTAATGAGGGATTCGGAGCAAATGTGCATAAATTATCTGAGCACAGGCCTTCACTGACTAACAAATGGATTCCATTTGTACAGATGTTGATTTTTGTATATGTCAGAAAATAGGCAAAAATTACTCCATGGTAACCATTCTACTACATTTTGTAATGAATGGCATTAAAAAAACACATAATGCTGACAAGAAGGAACAATTGTTAAAAGAGACAAAACTAGTTCTGATGTTCCTAGAAATGAATGTTTGAATGTACATCGGAATTTTGAATTTAGTATTGGAGCTTTTCTGCATGTATGGGTTTCTCGTAAGTGGGGCATTTGTTACTCTGGGACGGCCTGTGTACTGCTCGGTCATGGTCTAATTGCATGTTAAGAAAAATATTGGAGTAACTGAATTATGCTTTTATCTTTGAAGAGGAATGTTGTGCAGATCATCTAATTGAGGTATAGAAAAGTATTTATGGCACTTGGAATATAATTTCATATTCAGGAGGGAGGGACGGAATGCTGAGGCACAACACATTTTCCATATGCTTGTTTAGTTTCTGTAATGAAGAATGATTTGTAATCTGGCAAGCAAAGTCATTAATGGATTGTCTTGCGATTCTCAGGCATACTTGACATGGCTATTTCACAATGCCTGGCTATTTCACATGATAGATCAAAAGTATTGCCTTTGATTATTTTTCACTAAATCAGTATCCCCTGGTTGGAAACCTTTATGCCTTTGGCAAGAACCGTATGTACCTGACTGATCTATGAACACTCCTTTTAATCTTCTCTAACCTTTCCCACTTTCTTTGGATTTTTCATGTAAGTGAAGCCTTTCATCTTGATACCATTCTTGCTGTTTAATGCAGTCGAGCAGACTTGTGTAGAAGAGATTTGTAAAAACGTAGCATACCTTACTTCCTTTTATACTTTGCTTCTCTGTTCCAAAGGTGTTCCTTTTTTAAACTGACTACTCAACCAACTTGTTCGGCAATTGTTAAACATTGCCTTTGTACATCTGCAGCGGTCTCTGTCCCAACATCCCCCATAAAATTGTACCATTTAGTTTACATGGAATTCTAGAGGTGAGAGCTGGGTTACATAAATACATAGAAAATATGTGCAGGAGTAGGAAATTCGGCCCTTCGAGCCTGCACCGCCATTCAATATGATCATGGCTGATCAGCCAACTCAGTATCCCGTACCTGCCTTCTCTCCATACCCCCTGATCCCCTTAGCCACAAGGGCCACATCTAACTCCCTCTTAAATATAGCCAATGAACTGGCCTCAACTACCAGAGAGTTCCAGAGATTCACCACTCTCTGTGTGAAAAGGTTTTTCCTCATCTCGGTCTTAAAGGATTTCCCCCTTATCCTTAAGCTGTGACCCCTTGTCCTGGACTTCCCCAACATCGGGAACAATCTTCCTGCATCTAGCCTGTCCAACCCCATAAGAATTTTGTACGTTTCTATAAGATCCCCTCTCAATCTCCTAAATTCTAGCGAGTATAAGCCAAGTCTATCCAGTCTTTCTTCATATGAAAGTCCTGCCATCCCAGGAATCAGTCTGGTGAACCTTCTCTGCACTCCCTCTATGGCTATAATGTCCTTCCTCAGATTTGGAACCAAACTGTACGCAATACTCCAGGTGTGGTCTCACCAAGACCCTGTACAACTGCAGTAGATCCTCCCTGCTCCTATACTCAAATCCTCTTGCTATGAAGGCCAACATACCATTCGCTTTCTTCACTGCCTGCTGCACCTGCATGCCTACTTTCAATGACTGGTGTACCATGACACCCAGGTCTCGCTGCATCTCCCCATTTCCTAATCGACCACCATTTAGATAATAGTCTGCCTTCCCGTTTTTGCCACAAAAGTGGATAACCTCACATTTATCCACATTATACTGCATCTGCCAAACATTTATTTGCCCACTCACCCAGCCCATCCAAGTCACCTTGCAGTCTCCTAGCATCCTCCTCACAGCTAACACTGCCCCCCAGCTTAGTGTCATCCGCAAACTTGGAGATGTTGCTTTCAATTCCCTCATCCAGCTCATTAATATAAATTTTAAATAGCTGGGGTCCCAGCACTGAGCCTTGCGGTACCCCACTAGTCACTGCCTGCCATTGTGAAAAGGACCCGTTTACTCCTACTCTTTGCATCCTGTTTGCCAGCCAGTTCTCTATCCACATCAATACTGAACCCCCAATACCGTGTGATTTAAGTTTGTATCCTAATCTCTTATGTGGTACCTTGTCGAAAGCCTTCTGAAAGTCCAGATACAACACATCCACTGGTTCTACCCTATCCACTCTACTAGTTACTGTTCCTTCTCCGTTGCTAAGGTAGCACACTGTGCAGTGTAGCATTGACTCCACTGATGAGGTGATGTGGAATGCTTGGTTTTAGGTACTGGTCATTCCAACCAATGACAGGACTCAGACACAAGTCATAAACAACTCTAGACTGTCATTAGAACATTGGACATTAAACACTACTGTAGAATTGCATACAAACATGGGTGACAAACTGCATTAATATTTCCCATGATTACAAGCATCTGATAATACCACGAAATACTCCTGCCAGAAGTATGCAAAACACTTTTGCTTTAATTAATCTAATAATCCCATTACAAATTGCCTTACTTGCAAAGCCTAGATGTTTTTGTGTCACCGTCAGAGTGGTAAATGTGACTTGTATCCTTCCTGAGTAATCGATTTAAAATGCATTTAAAAGTTCATATGTCATTGTTTAACCATTGTCTACTCCGCCATTTAATCATGGCTCATCTATCCTTCTCGACCCCATTCTCCTACTTTCTGCCATAACCTTTGACACCCTTCCTAATCAAGAACATGTCAATCTCTGCTTTAAGTACACCCAATGACATGGCCTCCACAGCCACCTGTGGCAATGAATTCCACAGATTCACCACTCTCTGACTGAAGAAATTCATCCTTATCTTTCTATAGGTATGTCCTTTTATTCCGAGGCTGTGCCCTGTGGTCCGAGACTCTCCCACTAGTGGAAGCATCCTCTCCACATCCACCCTATCCAGGCCTATCATTATTCATAAAGTTTCAATGAGGTCCTCTCCCGTCCTTCCAAACTCCAGTGAGTACAGGTCCTGAGTGGTCAAACGCTCATACGTTAACCCAATCGTCCCCGGGATCATTCTCGTAAACCACCTCTGGATGCCAACCTCAGATGTAGGCCCAAAACTGCTCACAATACTCCAAATGCAGTCTGACCAGTGCCTTCGAAAGCCACAGCATTACATCCCTGTTTTTATATTCTGATTCTCTCGAAATAAATGCTTTTAGATCACTTGCCGGGCTTTTTCTCCCCACCCCCGCCCCCTCCCCTCTAGACAAGCCTATCAGACACCTACTTCACACTTATGTTCTGCATCCACAATCAGCAATTCTGAAAAAACTGTGACTCTTCCTGCCGGTTTTTAAAACGTTTTTCTTGTTAAAAAAGCAGACTCCTACTTCCAGCAAGATGGCTCTTCTCCCTCTGGCTTCAGTTTTTACAGTAGAAATAATCCCAATGATCCTCTGCTTCCATTGTATTTGATACTCCCACACTCTGGCCAGGGACCTCTTCCAGATCTGTGCTTTCTGCGGATTCACTCTCAGGAAGACTGATCTTGCATCTCCCAGAGTAACTGTTGGTGCAAGTGCATCCAACACTAGATGGATTAGTTCAAATTACTCAGCATCATATCTGGTAAAATGCTTATGACAATTGTGATTGAATTGTTGTTGGAGAAATTAGTTAATTCATGTTACTGTCATAATTAATCCTCCCAATCGGAACAAAAACTCAACCACAAGTGATCTTCATTTTTATACACCTTTGGTTTTGTATATTAACTCCTGAATGTTCCTGATGCTATACCCACCTTTCTCAGCTGTGGTATTTTCCCAATTGTTTATTGGTTCTTACAAATCCTTCCTCCAAGCTATTTGCTTTTAAGAACAAAGTCTTCCCTGGGTGCCACGCCAAAACCTACATACTTGTGCACTAGAGCGTACCTCGAAAGGCATAATTACTGCAGAGATGAGTTTTTAAGTGGAGATGGCCTCTTGGCTCTCTTCATTGTCCTACAAAAGAGAGAGCACCTGCCTCATAGTACATGTGATGATGTCCTGTTGACTTCTTGACCTGGAAGTGAGTTATAAAAGCTAGTTCTAGCACAATGGAGGTGTGGGGAAAGAATATCTAGCTTGTTTCAGTGGAATGCAAAACAGGTGGGCTGCTTTGAATAATGATCTCAACTATGGGAATGCTGTTGGATAGAATCCTATCAAGCTCCTGCCTTGCATCTGGTTGAAAATTTTGGGACATGAGTAGATGGGATACTACAACCCCTGACCAGCTCTTGTAGCCACAGTAATTGTGTTTGATCTAGTTGAGTTCTGGCCAGTGACGGACGACCGCAGAATGTTGGTGTGACTTGGCAATGCTAATGCGATTGAACATCATCTGTATGCGGTTCGATTCTCCATTTTTGGAGCTGATCTTTGATTCTTCTGTGTTTGAATGTTACTTGCCACTGTTTAGTCTACGCTGAATGTCGTCCAGATTCAGCTGAATGCTGGACATGAACTATTTAATTTTCTAAAGATTATAGAGTGATACAGTGTGGAAACAGGCCCTTCTGCCCAACTTGCTCACACCAGCCAACATGTCCCAGCTACATTAGTCCTACCTGTCTGTGTTTGGTCCATATCCCTCCAAACCAGTCCTATCCATGTACCTGTCTAACTGTTTCTTAATTGTTGGAATAGTCTCAGCCTCAACTACCTCTTCTGGCAGCTCGTTCCATACACCCATCACCCAGATTCCTAGGAGAGTGACACCACATTTTAGGAGGCACACACCACATTTTAGGTGGCACACACCACATTTTAGGAGGTACACACCACATTTTCTCCTTTGATAATAGTTGTATAGTAACTTGCATTTTGTGGACTGTTAAATAAAGGTGGCACGTGGGTGTAGCGGTAGAGCTACAGCCTTACTGCGCCAGAGACATGGGTTCGATCCTGACTATGGATGCTTGTCCGTACAGAGTTTGTACCTTTTCCCCATGACCTGCGTGGGCTTTCTCCTAGATCTTCGGTTTCCTCCCACACTCCAAAGATGTACATGTTTGTAGGTTAGCTGGCTTGGTATAAATGTAAAAATTGTACCTAGTGTGTTGATGTGCGGGGATTGCTGGTTTGTACGGACGTGGTGGGGCGAAGGGCCTGTTTCTGTGCTGTATCTCTAAACTAAACTAAACTCTGCACAAGGAAGTCTATTGTGTTTGTGTGTGAAAGGTTTCAGATTTGCAGCAACTAAATTAAAATCCTTTTTAATATTCAAATTAATGCTGACAACTCAACCAGATATTCTCTCTCTTTTGTACGGTAACTCAGCACCACCGGTGATTCAACACATCACAGTTTTCTTAACCAAAAATAATTTCATTATTTACAATAATATGTACAGTACAAAATAAATCAAATCAAAACCCACCACGATAATACAGGTCAAACAAATATACTGAATAAACTACTATACAACTATCACCATCCTTATTGACAGTTCAGTTGATTCACAGCTTAGAATCACAGTTGTGGACTCACATCGCGATCTTCCAAAGTGACTGACACGTCCAGGCATCCTTGGTTTTCTATTCCTTTCTCCCCCCCCCCCCCCCAGAAGGGGCGTTATCTTCATCGTGATGATTGACAGGCGGGAGGACCAATCAGTTGATCTCAAGATTTTTTAAACACTCATAACTTTTTTATTTTTCATCAATCGGAAAAATCCTCGGAGCTGCCTCAGCGAAGGAGGACTGAGTAAGATGGCCAAACATCATAGCGATATATGGTAGCGTTTTTTCTAAAATCAATATATGGCGCAGACAGGAAGTGGTCAAGATGAGACTTTTAGTTATATAGATAGATGTCGTTCAGTAGTCTGTCACCTGCGATGGAGATAATGGGGTTTAGAACCGGTAGGGAGATGTCGGAAATGGTCCAGGTGTATTTGAGTGCCGGATGGAAGTTAGTGGTGAAAGGATGAAGTCAGTGTGTTCTGTATGGGTGCAGGACGTAGCACCAATGCCATTGTCGATGTAGCGTTGGTAGAGTTCGGGGATAGGGCCATGGTACGCCTCGAACAAAGATTGTTCAACGTACTCTACAAAGAGGCAGGCATAGCTTGGGCCCATGCGTGTGCCCATAGGAATGCCTTGGATTTGGAGGAAATGGGAGGAATCAAATGAAAAGTTGTTAAGGGTAAGGACCAGCTCCGCTAGGCAGAGGAGAGTATCAGTAGACGGGGATTGGTTGGTTGTGTGGTCGAGGATGAAACTAAAGGCTTTAAGACCCTCCTGTTTGGGGATGGAGGTGTAGAGTGACTGGACGTCCATGGTGAAGATGAGGGAATAGGGGCCTGGAAAATGGAAGTCATGGAGGAGACGAAGAGCATGTGAGGTGTCTTGAACAGGTTGGGAGGGATTTAACCAGGGGGGGATAAGATGGAGTCGAGGTAGGTGGAAATAAGTTCGGTGGGACACGAACAGGCAGAAACAATGGGTCTGCCAGGGCAGTCAGGTTTATGGATTTTGGGGAGAAGGTAAAATCGGGCCGTGCCAGGCTTGGGTACGAAGAGGTTGGAGGCTTGGGAGGGCAGGGAGGCGGAAATGATGAAGTCAGTGATGGTGTTAGAGATAATGGCCTGGTGCTCGTCTGTGGGGTCATGGTCCAAGGATAAGTAGTAGGAGGTGTCTGAGAGTTGGCGCGTGGCCTCAGACTTATAGGGTCCACATGCCAGACTACCACGGCACCTCCCTTGTCGGCAGGTTTGATCACCCAGTCTGGTTGCAGAGTGAGTGGAGGGCTTCTTCTTGCGTATGGCGTGCATAGCCTAAAGTTGTAGGACAACTTGTTCTATTTGATCTTATTTGATTGTGCACGCCGGGTTGATTGCATTAGTTGAAACAGGGCGGACCACATGAAGGTTGCAATCTTCCACCCCAGTGGAGGGCTGCATGTTCGGGGGGGAGAGGTTAGAGTTAGAAAGGGGAGTGGAGAAGTTGAGGCGGTTGATGTCCTGCCGGCAGTTTAAAATAAAAAGGTCTAAAGCAGATAGATGGCCATTATAGCGGCAGATTTTTATAACGTTCAAGAGATTACTCCCTCTAGCCACTAAGTTGAACTACATGGTTAAGGAGAATGTCGTAATACGCATGTGAGCTCTCTGTGAGACCTTCAGAGCTTCTTCACAGATAAATCTTCATAACACAGTTATTTGATTAATAGTTTCTTTATTGTTGACAAAAAATACATAGATACATAGATACATAGAAAATAGGTGCAGGAGTAGGCTATTCGGCCCTTCGAGCCAGCACCGCCATTCAATATGATCATGGCTGATCATCCAACTCAGTATCCCGTACCTGCCTTCTCTCCATACCCCCTGATCCCCTTAGCCACAAGGGCCACATCTAACTCCCTCTTAAATATAGCCAATGAACTGGCCTCAACTACCCTCTGTGGCAGAGAGTTCCAGAGATTCACCACTCTCTGTGTGAAAAAGTTTTTCCTCATCTCGGTCCTAAAGGATTTCCCCCTTATCCTTGAGCTGTGACCCCTTGTCCTGGACTTCCCCAACATCGGGAACAATCTTCCTGCATCTACCCTGTCCAACCCCATAAGAATTTTGTACGTTTCTATAAGATCCCCTCTCAATCTCCTAAATTCTAGCGAGTATAAGCCAAGTCTATCCAGTCTTTCTTCATATGAAAGTCCTGACATCCCAGGAATCAGTCTGGTGAACCTTCTCTGCAACCTTATAATACAACCTTATACTCCGACTCGTACAATATAACCTTCGTCAAACTCCAGCATATCGCTTAAACATTAGAAAACTCTTCGTGTCTGTGTTAAACGTCACATGGTCGATGAGCTAACTTCCACATGTGAGTGCAAAAGTAAATTAAAATCTAAGCTTCTGTGCAAGAAACCTAGCTTCAAACACGTCCTAGAATACGTAATAAATCCCACCCACATAATAACGGGCAGTCCAAAATTTAAAGACACATGCCATAATTAATGACACACAAAATAAGCCAAATGGCCACTACATACCGACCCCCTAATTATTCTGAGTATATAATGAGGCAATTATTAACGAACATCAGAAAAGTAGCCATAAAGGCTTAACATAAGTCAAAAGCAAAAAATCGGGGAAACGAACTCCGGTCTCCCGTGTGACAGGCGGGGGGATACTAACCACTATATTAACGAGAAAAATAGCATGCACTATATATCCGCAATCAGAATTCTTCATCGACTCTTCCATCTTCACATTCACCTTATTGAAGCAAGCATAACTTGATTATTGATCTTATTAAAACACTGTTTTTTGTTAAATGTCGTACTGTGCACCAAACCCTTAAAATCAGGCAAGACACCCAGTATATAGTCCAAAACATACCAGTCCAAAGCTTTGATAGCATGAAACTTCTTTCTCCATGTCAAATCAACTCATGGATATGTTGTAACAACAATGTTGAATTGTGAAAATCCTTCGAGAGAATAACAGGATTTTTAGGAATAAAGTTCACCGTTAGGTTTGATTTAATTTCTGGATCATTAGTAGAGATTTTAAATCCCAGCTCAAGCTTTGGCCATTATCTGTCTGGCTTATGGAGAGACTTTAGTTCATTGATCCATCTCTTATTGCTTAAGAAGCGGTTCGCCGTCAGTTCCCTGGAAACGTCATCCGCAGGATTTTCTTTTGTGTTAACATATTTCAATTGTGCAACATTAGTAACTCCCAATGCTCTTTCCATTGGCAGATTGTCTCTGTCCAAATCCAACTCCCTGGTTTCTTTGGCTCTGTCATCTGGTGGAATGCTTTCACAATTGTCGCTAATCCACTTGGAAAGTGTGAATCCTCCCTTATTGCAGAGGGAAGTCAGATGTTTTACTGGTTGAATTGCTTCCTGCTCAGTAGACATGGATTTTAAGCAGTCATCCATGTCGAAATTATTCTTCAAAGAGATTATTACTTCATGAAATTTCATATTCTCGCAAAACCTGCGTCCCAAGTGTGGGTGCGTTGCTCTGCCTTATGACAATTATTCGGCAGATTAACTCTTTCTTGTTTGAAAGGTAAGTCCAGACAATAGTGTCCGTCAATCTTTACTGAGTAGTTCATAATATCCACGAATCTTAACTCTTCATTCGACATTTCTTCAGATTCCTTATTGGTACTTTCATTGAAGTCATGATAGTATTGCTTATGGAGAGACTTTAGTTCATTGCTTTTCTAATTTATCAGTTGATATTTGATTAACAGCAATAGCAGGATAGTTCTTTTTTTTTTTTTTTATTATTAATTTATTTTTATTGGAAGCAATTGTACAAGGATAAATCGCTCAGCATCTACCATTATACAATTATTGTACAGCTTCATTTTTCAAATTTTATCATAACGAACACACAGTAGACAGAAAACAAATAAAACACCAATTAAAGAAACAAAAAAAATAAAAATAAAAAAAATAAGTGGGGGGCATCCAGAATATCAATCAGAGTGCAAGATCAAAGTTTGCTCAGATTAAAGACATAGCACAGCAGCAAAATAAACAGATCAGACAATTATGCCTCTTCAAGCAAAATCAAAAAATGGTTTCCACACCTTCAAAAAATAATTTTGTAAATTCCCTTTGTTAAAACAAATCTGTTCCATCTTAGCAATAGAAAGCATTTCGTTGAGCCACCTCTTAAAACATGGGGAGAGTGGGGACTTCCAATTCAATACTATTATTTTTTTAGCTGCAACCATACCTGCTCTAAAAATCTGCTTCTGGTGGGAAGGAAGGGCCCTTGTATTGTCAGAGCAACCAAAAATAGCCAGATTACAATCAGGCGGAATATTTATTCGACATTGTTTGGAAAGACAGTTAAATATGTCACTCCAGAAATGACTTAATACTGGACAGTGCCAAAATAGATGTGAAAGTGATCCTTCTGCTGGAGCACATCTGTCACACATGGAGGAAACCGATCCAAAAATCTTGTTAAGTTTGGTTTTAGAATAATGTAGTCTATGCAAGACTTTAAATTGAATTAATCTGTATCTAGAACTAATAGAGCAACTCTGTATACCGGACAAACCTTCCTCCCACAGTTCATTTGACACAGGAGTGCCCAATTCTGCAGCCCAGGCCTCCCTGAGATGACCAGCTTCAACTGGTGTCGTAAAGGCAGTGACAAAGCGGGAGATCAAATGTTTAGAGTCAGGCTGTGAGAGAAGTAGATCATAAAGAATGTGACTTTTTGGTTTGACTATGAATTCTGGGATACGCTCCCGTACAAAATGCCTGACTTGAAGGTAGCGATAGAAGTGTTGTTGAGGAAGGCGATATTTAGTTTGGAGCTGAAAAAATGAGGCAAATTTATTATCTATGTAGAGATCATCAATACAACACAGCCCCTTCCCCCTCCAGTCCAGAAACACTCTATCCATCAGTGCCGGTTTGAACAAGTGATTGTGTACTATAGGGGTATACACTGAGATATTTACCAATCCAAATTTTTTTAAAATTTGATTCAAATCCTTACGGAGTTTCTGAGAATGAAGTTATGGCCAACTAATTTGTAGGGAACCTGTGCTCCGAAAAAGAGCAACACTGGGAGAGATGTCTCTGAAACAAACATGGATTCAATTTTTAGCCAGAGTGGGGAAACATCATCAGGAAAACCCCACTGCCAGAAAGTGAGAGCCCTCGCATTTGCAGCCCAGTAGTAATGCTTCAGTACCGGAAGGCCGAGGTCACCCCTGTCCACATTTTTCTGTAGGTGGGCTTTAGCAATGCAAGGGGATTTGTCTGCCCAGACAAATGAGAGAAGAACCGAATCCAGTTGTTTGAAAAAAGACAAAGGTAAGTAGACAGGAAGGTTTTGGAAAAGATACAAAAATCTTGGAAGTGCAACCATTTTAATAGCATTGATGCGACCAATCATTGAGAGGGGAAGCAGCTTCCAGCACCTAATGCTAGCTTTTAATTTGTCTACCATGTCCAAAAAATTCAATTTAAGTAGAAGTTTGGGGTTTCTGGAAATCTTCAGTCCAAGATAGGTAAAGTGGGTGGTAACTAATTTAAATGGCAAAGATTTCAAGAAAGCAGGGCTCAAATTATTCGTCAAGGGCATGAATTCACTTTTAGCCCAGTTAATTGTATATCCTGACAGATTACTAAATGACTTAATGTAGTTCAGAAGGTTGGGAACTGACACTACCGGATCAGATAAACAAATTAATAAATCATCCGCATATAAATTCACAAGACTTTCAACATTACCAAATTTTACATCATGAATACCCGGGTGACCCCTAATTCCTATTGCAAGAGGTTCTAAAGCGATATCAAACAGCAGGAAAGAAAGGGGATCACCCTGTCTCACACCGCGCTGCAGGTCAAAAGGTTGGGATTTTTCTGTGTTAGTCAGAATAGAAGATACTGGATTTGAATAAATTATTGTGATCCACTCTATAAAGTTCATCCCGAACCCAAACTGTTTTAACGTCTCTAGCATATAGGGCCATTCGATCTGATCGAAAGCCTTCTGAGCATCGAGAGATAGGATGGCAGCTTGCGTATCCTTGTCATGAACCGAATATAATGTATTTAACAGCAGATGAACATTACTAAATGAGAATCTACCCAGTATAAATCCAGTCTGATCAGGATGTACAATTTTTGAGATATGCTTACCCAATTATGTGGCCAGGACTTTAGTTATCATCTTCTGGTCACAGTTCAGAAGAGCGATTGGTCTGTAACTTGCAGGGTCAGTCTCTGCTTTTCCCTTTTTTAGGAGCAAGCAAACATTAGCTTCACAAAGTGAGCTGGGGAGCCTCTTGTTTTTCACTGAATCATTCACCATTCTTAACATGAGAGGGACTATTTTTCCATGAAACGCCTTATAAAATTCGCAGCCGAAGCCATCTGGGCCTGCTGCTTTTCCAGAGGGAAATGCTCGGATAGCTTCCAGAAGGTCATCTACAGAAATCTGAGTGTCAATGTCATCTCTAGATGCTCCATCAAGTTGTGGAATATTTAGGTTTGAAAATAAATTACAAAAATCTGTTTCAGTGGGCTTTACTTTACTGGAATAAAGTTCTTTATAAAAGTTCCTGAAGCAAGCATTTATATGCTTCAGGTCAGTAACCAGTATACCTGATTTTAATTTAATCCTATGAATGGCACGATTAGCTTGCTCACCTCTAAGTTGACTTGCTAATAATTTCTCTGGTTTATCACCGAGTTCAAAGTATTTCTGTTTGAGCTTTAGTAATTGGCTGCTAAGACGTTTATTGAGGATAGTATTATATTCATATTTTAGTTTTAAGATCTTATTGTAGTCAGGCTGTAAGAGAGAGGATCTATACGTCTCTTCAAGCACTGGAAGCATCTTATCAATATCCCTAAGGCGACGATTAAGTTCTCTTTTTGTATATTATTCAAAAGAAATAATATGGCCTCTCATCACAACCTTAAAAGCCTCTCATAAAATGGAATCAGAGACTTCCCCATTATCATTTGTGGTAAGAAACTCATCTATACATGCAGTCATTTGGTCAATAAAAGAGTGATCATTAAGAAGAAGAGGGTTGAAGCGCCAGCTGTACTTTTGTTTGGACAGAATATCTTTAAATTGAAGTGACACCGGACTATGGTCAGAAATCAAAATATTATGATAGGTGGAATTTGTTATACTGGACAGTAATTCAGACGAAATCAAAAAATAGTCAATTCTAGTGTAAGATTTGTGGACATGAGAATAGAAAGAGAAATCTCTGTTAGTAGGATGCTGCAGTCGCCAAATGTCAACCATGTTCCTAGTCTTAGTTAAATCATTTAAAGTTTGCACTGAGGCTATGGTAGGAGCCGGTTTTGTTGAGAGTCTGTCCAGGATTGGGTCTAAATAACAATTGAAGTCACCTCCAATAATGACATTAGGGCTAGAGGCTGGTATCATATCAAAAAAATTATGAAAAAAATCAAGATTATCAACATTTGGGGCATAGATGTTAAGCATAGTTATTGGAAGTGAATTTATGTGACCTGAAATCATTAAGTATCTGCCATAAGGATCTGCTATCATAGAGTCAAGGCGAAATGTAATACTTTTACGAAAAAGAATAGCAACCCCTCTGGCCTTACAAGTAAAAGGCACTTGGAAAACCTGAGAAATCCAGTTTGCTTTCAGTCTACCCTGTTCGTTTACCCCGATGTGCGTTTCTTGTATAAAAATTATATCCGACTTCAATAATTTGAGATGTGAGAAAACGCGACCCCTTTTAATTACATCCAATCCAATCCAATCCAACTTTATTTGTTAAGCACTTTAAAACAACCAATGTTGACCAAAGTGCTGTACAGAAGACTAAACAAGACATCATAAACAGACAACATAACAGAACATAACATAACAGCTCACATGAGATGCAAAAATTACATATGAAATACAACAATAAATTAAAAGACATAAAACATGAGTAAAAATAATAGCCACGCAATAAAAGCAATCAAAAAAGAAATTAAATCAAGTAAATAAAGTCAACATCTTACTGGGTATCAAAGGCCACGGAGAAGAGATGGGTTTTAAGAAGTGATTTAAAAACAGACAGAGAAGAGGCCTGTTTAATGTGGAGAGGCAGATCGTTCCATAATTTGGGTGCCGACACAGCAAAGGCACGGTCCCCTCTGAGCTTCAGCTTAGTTTTAGGCCCACTCAGGAGCAGCTGATTATCTGACCTGAGAGAGCGGGCGGGTGTATACGGGTGTAGAAGCTCAGATAGGTAGGGTGGGGCAAGACCATTCAGGGATTTAAAAGCAAATAAAAGAATTAAAAAATGGATCCTAAACTGAATAGGCAACCAGTGGAGTGAGGCTAAAATGTGCGAAATGTGCTCATGTTTACGTGTGCCAGTTAAAAGACGTACAGCTGCATTCTGTACCATCTGGAGACGGGCGATGGAGGACCCACTAACCCCCACATACAGTGCATTGCAGTAATCCAGCCGAGTGGTAACAAAGGCATGGATTACCGTCTCAAAGTGCTGCCTTGACAGAATTGGCTTTATTTTGGCCAGCTGCCTCAAATGGAAAAAGCTTGATTTAACAACAGCCTTGATTTGACTGTCAAATTTAAGCTCAGGGTCCACTTTAACCCCTAGGTTTGTGATGCTTGGTTTGATATACTGGGCCAGGGAGCCCAGATCTACAGGGGGGTCCCAGTAGTGCCACCAAAAACCATTACTTCCGTCTTTTTATCATTACCAAGACCAAGACCCTTATCATTACATGACCAAGACCCTTCACATTCCATGAGACTAAAGTTAAGTTGTTATTAATGCTGCTATGTGCAGTACTGTCAGGCACTGACATTATCCCTGAGACAAAGACGATCTGGCATTCCTCCAAAAAAACACAAAAGACAATAAAAAACACATAAACACCACACATTGCGGTGCAAAACACCACACTCACACAACCCCCTAAACATATTCCCTACCCACCCACAGAGTGCCTCCCCAAACGAAGCACGGGTGTCCCTCTAAGCCTGGGACCGCTAAACGCACGCGAGGTGAGTACCTCCAAAAATAAAAAAAACAAAAAAAAAGTAGCTAGCTGAATAAAGCTACAGGAAGCTCCGCCGCCAGCCACGACAGAATTACATAAAATAACATAAATTGACAGTCTCATACAAACCAATTGAATTCTTTGAACTACAAAGAGTCACGTTAAAACATAATCAACCCTCTGAACACTCAGAGTGACGTCAGAGTTTTTAAGATATGTCTTTTAACTCAGTGTTCAGAAATGACGTTGCCTCACCCGGTGTAGTGAAAACCTTGAGTTTGATGCGGAGCTTTGCTGGAAAGAGGAGACTATGCTCTACCTTGAGCTCCCGCAGCTCGCCCAACACATCGCTGAATTCCCATCGTTGCCGCATCACATCTGGTGTGTAGTCCGGGAAGATAAGCACCTTATTGCCTTTATACACCAGCTCTCGCGCCCTCCGGAGTTGCAGTATAAGCTCCTTCTCCCGATAAAAATGGACCCGTGCGATAATGGCGCGGGGCCTGGCTCCCTCCGGGGGTGGCGGTCGCAGGATCCAGTGTGCCCGATCGATAATCACCTTGGACTGGAAGTTGTCGTCTCCAAGAAGTTTCGGTATCAGAGCCTCGATGAATTCCGTCGGTTTACCCCCTTCCTCTAGCTCAGGTATGCCGATAATTTTAATATTATTGCGGCGTGACCGACCCTCGAGGTCCTCCACCTTGAGTTTGAGTGCGCTGTTCATCATCCTTCATGCCGGAAAATGTCTTTTCCAGGAAGCTAATACGGCTTTCTTGGTCCTGCACCTGCTCCTCGATAAACTCTACCTTCTCCAACAGTTCCTTTTGGGAGCTTTGTACTGCCTGAAGAATCTACTCCAACTTGTCAAACCTGACATTAATGTGTTTGAGTATCTTATCGGAGACCTTCTCCCAGGTCAGCGGCAAGTCATCGATGTCGTCACCACCTGTAACTTGACCCGGAGCTCGACTGTGGGAGCTGCCGCTAGCATTGCTAGCATTAACATTAGCTGAAGCTAGTCGGAGCGACTCAGTGTCTTTAGACTTCTTGTGAGGCATGACGTCCCAAAATCAATTAGCCGGACCTCTACTGTGTCAGGAAATTTCCCGAGGCAGGTGAAAAAAAAAAAGTGAGACTATAAAAATACCAAATATAAAGACTGGCACGGAGGAGCCTCTGGAAGCACGTCTACTCCATGCGCTGCTCACTAGCGCCCCCTCGCAGGATAGTTATTCTGATTCCTGTTTTCGTTATTCCTTCTCAAGGAGCTATAGCTAACCCATCCACGTCGGGTTTTCTCAGCATACGGTCCATCACCTTAGCTCCAAACAATCTTATATAGGTTCCAATGCCTTCAAAACATTCGTTCTGATAAGTAGATCAACATTAGAATTTATTTCAGATATTTTGACATCCTTCAGGTAAGGCCATTGTTTCAAGTCTGCATGTCTTGGTATATTTTGACAACCAACAGGCATGATACCATGCGTAAACTCTTCAGATATTGGTTTAAAATTATCTTCATCCAGACTGGATATCTCCATACTTGTAATCTAATGACTCATGCTCTCTTTATCTTTAGTCATGGTATGCAATCGAATCTTAGTCTCTTCTGTGATGTTCAGCCTTCTCGTCAGGTTTTCTGTGCAAAAGGTAGTCAAACTTCCGTGATCCAAAAAAGCATATGTTTGCAACACTGTATTCGTCTTACTATTCCTTACCTGTACTGGTAAGATAAAGAAGATACTAGCTTCAACCCCGGCCCCAATATGAGCAGTTACTTGAGGCGAGGTGATAGCATCACTATTAGTTGGCTTCTCCTTCTGTTCTGTTTGCACCGGTTCCTCCTCTTCTATTTGTTATGGTAGTTCTTCTATTTGTTCCGGTTCTTCCTCTTCCCAATGCTCTGGTGGATTCTTTACAGTGTGAAGTGCTTCAGGATGATATTGCCTATACTTATAACAAATTATAGGACTCCTACAATCTCTCACCACATGTCCTTTTTTCAAACTTCCTTCTCTTTCAAGAAATCCATCTTTTCTTTGTATTCCTTCATCTTAAATCTTCGACACCATCTTATGGTGTGACCAACTTCATCACATAACAAACAAAATCCAATTTTCTTGCTAGTAGATACATCTCTTTTCATCCCATATGTCGTTTCCACTGGTATGGTTGTGGTAGCAAAATTACTTCTCATAGATTCTGATCTTTAGTTTTAGCAAAAGTAGAACCTTCGTTAGTTGCAATTGGTTTATGATCTTCAATAGTCCTCTGGTGTGGCTCTAACATGTACCGTTCTTCTTTGTCCAAGAATTTCACCAGGTCTGGTAGCCTGGCTACTTGCTTCCTCTCATCCATTATTTTGCCTGCTTTATATCTCCACCTTTCTCTCAGTCTTCTGAGCAACTTGCTAATGATGACTCTAGTATTACTTGCAAGATTCATTTCCTCCATGTGGTCGAGGTTTTTCGAGCAGCAACACCCTCTAAGAAATATTGCATAATTACTCAATGCCTCCCCATCTTCTGGCTTGATTTCATTCCAAGCATGAGCCTTCTCCATGTATGCGTTAGCAATCCTCTGTTCATTACCATAACATTCTTTAAGTAACCTCGCCTCTTTATAGCCTTGGCTGTCAGGCTCATTTTGAAAACTATCTACAAGTACCTTAACACTTCCACTTGTGTACTTCACCAGAAATTGTAAGCACTCCTTTTCATCCGTAATTCTTGTTTCTAATACCTCTTCTAATGCCCTTATGAAAGCTTCATACCGCAAAGGATCTCCATCAGAGTTAGGAATTTCTGCTGGTGGTAGAATGAGAGAGGTATTTTGTCGAGCTATGAATTCAGCTTGACTTTTCACCAATGCTAATAATCCATCCTGATAACCTTCGCTTGGCTCCAACGAACGATAGACAGGGCTCCCTGGCTCATACTGGCTTGCTCAAGCCTGCGCACCAGGCCTGTGCACCAGGCCTCGGGAAAAAAAATGTTGGTTTGTCCCGAGCATCTACAGACGCTCCATAAGTAGTTTGTTCCGATCGAGCACTCACTGTTTCTGCGAACCTGCGCTGAACAGGGATTCCTTCACAGACGGCAGCTCCAGCTCCGTGAGACTATAAAAATACCAAATATAAAGACTGGCACGGAGGAGCCTCTGGAAGCACGTCTACTCCATGCGCTGCTCACTAGCGCCCCCTCGCAGGATAGTTATTCTGATTCCTGTTTTCGTTATTCCTTCTCAAGGAGCTATAGCTAACCCATCCACGTCGGGTTTTCTCAGCATACGGTCCATCACCTTAGCTCCAAACAATCTATATAGGTTCCAATGCCTTCAAAACATTCGTTCTGATAAGTAGATCAACATTAGAATTTATTTCAGATATTTTGACATCCTTCAGGTAAGGCCATTGTTTCAAGTCTGCATGTCTTGGTATATTTTGACAACCAACAGGCATGATACCATGCGTAAACTCTTCAGATATTGGTTTAAAATTATCTTCATCCAGACTGGATATCTCCATACTTGTAATCTAATGACTCAT
This sequence comes from Malacoraja senta, assembly GCA_038087875.1. Classification (NCBI taxonomy): domain Eukaryota; kingdom Metazoa; phylum Chordata; class Chondrichthyes; order Rajiformes; family Rajidae; genus Malacoraja; species Malacoraja senta. The sequence goes on from JAXLNO010006032.1 coordinate 23,137, forward strand.
GCTCTCTTTATCTTTAGTCATGGTATGCAATCGAATCTTAGTCTCTTCTGTGATGTTCAGCCTTCTCGTCAGGTTTTCTGTGCAAAAGGTAGTCAAACTTCCGTGATCCAAAAAAGCATATGTTTGCAACACTGTATTCGTCTTACTATTCCTTACCTGTACTGGTAAGATAAAGAAGATACTAGCTTCAACCCCGGCCCCAATATGAGCAGTTACTTGAGGCGAGGTGATAGCATCACTATTAGTTGGCTTCTCCTTCTGTTCTGTTTGCACCGGTTCCTCCTCTTCTATTTGTTATGGTAGTTCTTCTATTTGTTCCGGTTCTTCCTCTTCCCAATGCTCTGGTGGATTCTTTACAGTGTGAAGTGCTTCAGGATGATATTGCCTATACTTATAACAAATTATAGGACTCCTACAATCTCTCACCACATGTCCTTTTTTCAAACTTCCTTCTCTTTCAAGAAATCCATCTTTTCTTTGTATTCGTTCATCTTAAATCTTCGACACCATCTTATGGTGTGACCAACTTCATCACATAACAAACAAAATCCAATTTTCTTGCTAGTAGATACATCTCTTTTCATCCCATATGTCGTTTCCACTGGTATGGTTGTGGTAGCAAAATTACTTCTCATAGATTCTGATCTTTAGTTTTAGCAAAAGTAGAACCTTCGTTAGTTGCAATTGGTTTATGATCTTCAATAGTCCTCTGGTGTGGCTCTAACATGTACCGTTCTTCTTTGTCCAAGAATTTCACCAGGTCTGGTAGCCTGGCTACTTGCTTCCTCTCATCCATTATTTTGCCTGCTTTATATCTCCACCTTTCTCTCAGTCTTCTGAGCAACTTGCTAATGATGACTCTAGTATTACTTGCAAGATTCATTTCCTCCATGTGGTCGAGGTTTTTCGAGCAGCAACACCCTCTAAGAAATATTGCATAATTACTCAATGCCTCCCCATCTTCTGGCTTGATTTCATTCCAAGCATGAGCCTTCTCCATGTATGCGTTAGCAATCCTCTGTTCATTACCATAACATTCTTTAAGTAACCTCGCCTCTTTATAGCCTTGGCTGTCAGGCTCATTTTGAAAACTATCTACAAGTACCTTAACACTTCCACTTGTGTACTTCACCAGAAATTGTAAGCACTCCTTTTCATCCGTAATTCTTGTTTCTAATACCTCTTCTAATGCCCTTATGAAAGCTTCATACCGCAAAGGATCTCCATCAGAGTTAGGAATTTCTGCTGGTGGTAGAATGAGAGAGGTATTTTGTCGAGCTATGAATTCAGCTTGACTTTTCACCAATGCTAATAATCCATCCTGATAACCTTCGCTTGGCTCCAACGAACGATAGACAGGGCTCCCTGGCTCATACTGGCTTGCTCAAGCCTGCGCACCAGGCCTGTGCACCAGGCCTCGGGGAAAAAATATGTTGGTTTGTCCCGAGCATCTACAGACGCTCCATAAGTAGTTTGTTCCGATCGAGCACTCATTTGCTGAGATGAAGTTTTACGCATCTTCACCCTCTGTTCCAATGGGTGTTCAAAGCCGTGAAATCTGGTGGACCTCGATTGTGGAATTGATCCAACTGCTGACTCGCTTGGAGCAGTTTTTCCTCTTGGTCCAGACTTCACCGTCTTCGATGCTCTAGATCTGCATCCTGAACCCTCTCTTTCCAATATCTTCTTTGATTTGGCCACCGCTGTCTTTGTGTCTAGCTCCACTCGTTCTTTTCGCCGTCTGATCTGCTCCTTTACCTGTTCTACTAGTCACCTTATCCGTTCATCTTGACACGTCATCTCTTCTTGTCTGGCTCTCTCTTCTTTCTGTTGCGTCCTCTCTTTCATCTGTTCTTCTTGTCGCTCAATCTCATGTTCCTTCTCAAGGCATCCGCTTCTATTGAGAGAACTACATCATCAGCTTCAACTCTCAATCGAGCAGAAACCCTTGATACCGAACTGGCTATAGAACCAGATTTATGTCCTGATCTCCGTGTAGATATGTTCGAGATATTATCGCGTGGTGTAATTTCATCTTCCATTCCGGCACCTTGTTGCTTAGCACCTCCAGCTGTTAAGCACGTAAGTTGTGGTATAATTTCAGATAACCACTCCTCTGCCTTATCCATGAAACCATTGAATGTCTTCACCCTGTGTTCCCACCACTGGATGTGTCTTACGCGTTCTTCTCGAGGCGGCTGTAAACACAGCAGCACATTTTGTTTCTTTCCAACCTCTTGGCAGAGGTTCCATAATTGACCCAGATTAGATTCTAGATAGATAGATAGATAGATAGATAAATACTTTATTAATCCCCTCAGGGAAATTCAGATGTCCAGTAGCCAACACAGTCAGAACGTAAAGCTGACAATACATAAAATAAGGACAATACATAAAAGCAATAAATACTTAAAAATAACCCAGTAAATAACTATTAAAAGTGCAAAGCATCCCCATACAGCTGAAATCTAATGGCTGCAGGGGTGAAGGATCTCTTGAACCGCTCAAGAGAGTCAAGAGAGAGTTTATTGTCATGTGTCCCTGACAGGACAATGAAATTCTTGCTTTGCTTCAGCACAACAGAACACAGTAGGCATTGACTACAAAACAGGTCAGTGTGTCCAGGCTGGACCGCTGAGTCTGGGGAGCTGGGGGTGAGCCATGTCTCTGTGAAACAGAACACAGAGCATTCCCTCAGCTCCCTTTGATAAAGCAGCCTTGCCCTTAAGTCCTCTCTTTGTTTTCAAGGGACTGTACATTTGCCAGTAGGATAGTAGGGAGAGGGAGCCGAAGTCCCGTGCGCTTCAGTCTGACCTGAAGTCCTGCCCGCCGGCCACGTTTCCGGACACAACGGAAGCTTCCCCTTTGTTTCCAGGTACTGTGTTTACTGTACCTGCTGTTTCTGCGAACCTGCGCTGAACAGGGATTCCTTCACAGACGGCAGCTCCAGCTCCGTGACGAACGGGGGTTCCCTCAAAGTCGACAGCTGCAGCTCCAGCTCTGTTGTTCCTGGAGGATCCAGCCCGTCGGCACTGGAGGTCATCCCGAGGTTTCCAGGTACAGTACCTGCGTTCCTCCGTCGGATCGGGTGATTTGCAGCCAGCGTGGGAAAGTTTAAAGTCCGGGGCTCCCGCAGCTGCGGGAGATCGCGAAATTGCGAGAGCCTTGAGGTGCTCAAGCAGCTTGTCTTAAACGGCACCGATTCCTGCTGTTTACCTGATCCAGGTGAGTTGTTGGAAGTTGTAATTGAGCCTTTTATGTTCCGGAGCTCCGCAATAGTCGCCGCAGGCAGGCGTCATCTTGACGGCTCATCCCGCCCGTCCCCTGCCCGTTGCCCCGGAGACAGAGAGACCGGTTGTTACAGCATAGGGAGAGGAGCCGGTTGTTGTTCCGTGTGCTCCTCTGACCCTACAGTGTTTCATGGAGGGGGTGCCCGGAGTTGTGAGGATGACCTGCACCTTGCTCCTCATTCATCTCTCAAGCACAGCCACCACAGAGTCCACTCTCCGCTCCCCCCCCCCAGCACTGAGCTAGCTCTTTTCACCAGCTTGTCCAGCTTCTTGCTGTTTTTATCAGTGATGTTATTACCCTAGCAGACAACAGCATAACACTTGCAACAACAGTATGGTAAAACAAGTTCAGCATTTCATTGCACACATTTAAGGATCTGAGCCTTCTGAGGAAAAAGAGACTACTTTGATCGCGTTCTGTACTGATTCGATTAGTTTCTTCTGTTTTTCAATAGATTTGCTAACCTTTTGCCATAACTTGTTTCTCTCCTCGGCTTCATTCAGGTAGGCAATTTGAGTGTTATCTGCATCTTCTCGATACATGGGTTTTCTGTAGCTTTCAATTGACTCGTTAACTTGTTCCCATATCGAGTTTTCCCCTTCTTAGTTTCTTTCAGGTAGGCAGCTTGTCCCATTACTGAGCTTGACTTCGCCACCTTGTGGTTCCTTTGGCGTGGCTTCTCCTTCATCTTCTTGCTCCATGATTTAAACAGGTCTTGGCAGATTGCCAAGTCTTTAAATTGAATAAACAAAGTTTTCTTCCAGTTGCTTTAATTTTGTTTTGTCAACATCTTCTTCAGAACAATTACAAACTGAGATTGTAGACAACATCTCTCAAACATCCACGGGCTTAACAATGACGTTAGTTCAGAAGGAATGTGTGTATTCTCGACTTCAAAGCAATCCAAGTCTCTTCTGTTTTTCCAGACAGATTGGAAAAACACTTATTTGGCTATCTTCCAAGCTAGTGGCTCGCATTCATTTATCTGGCTCTTCTAACAGAAGCTGTTTAAAATTAAAGCTTTGCAGCTTCAAAATTCAAAGAAATAATAGTCACAATATTTCACTACTCATTCGTTAAAATGTCTTCAGATAAGGTGTTGCTGTCGATAAACCTCTAGGCCGTCTCTGGCCGAGATCTATTGTCTTCAGTTCCTCGGTTCTTCTGGCTAAAATCTTTTTCGAGATCCTAGCCGAATGTTCTGCCCCACTCTCTGAGACTGGCATCACCTCCTGTCAGAAGTATTCTTGGACTTAATGTAGCTGCAGATTTTTATATCGTTCAAGAGATTACTCCCTCTACCCACTAACTACATGGTTAAGGAAAACGTCGTAATAAGCATGTGAGCTCTTCATGAGACTTTCAGAGCTTATTCACAGATAAATCATCACAACACAGTCTTTTAATTAATAGTTTCTTTATTGTTGAAGAAAAACAATAAGGTACATCCAACCTTATACTCCGGATCGTACACTTTAATCTTCGTCAAATTCCAGCATATCGCTTAAACATTGAAAACTCCTCATGTCTCGGTTAAACGTCACATTGTCGAGGCAAATGGTTTCTTGCTGTTTTTATCGGTGATGTTATTACCCCAGCAGACAACAGCGTAACACTTGCAGCAACAGTATGGTAAAACAAGTTCAGCATTTCATTGCACACATTGAAGGATCTGAGCCATTGAAGGATGGTTTCTTTATTCAGGCATTGTATGTTAGATATACATGCACGTTTAGCACTCTAACATAATAGTCATTGTTGTTGCTGAGAGGCTGTTGCCTCATGGGCTCGAGCTGAGTTGCTGAGGTGGCAGGACACTCATGAAGAGAGAGGAAGAGGAAGAAAGAGTGGTTTGTCCCAGGGTTTGTTATATATATCGCAGGACACACCCTGTACTCCGTGACAACTCCTCCCTGCCATTGCCCAGTCACGTGACCGCCTGCTGAGGGTTCGTATAGCAAGTAGCCTAACCACCGGGTGCCGCCACAACATGGTCGAAGAGTTAACCTTCCCCATGTGAGTGCAAAACTAAACTAAAAACGAAGCTTCTGCGCAAGAAACCTAGCTCCAAACCCGGCGGGCCCGGTGAGGCGGTGAGGTGAGGCGGTCCTGGTGATGCGCCGAGGTTCGGCGGGCCCGGTGAGGCAACGAGGTTCAGCGGGCCCGGTGAGGTGGTCCTGGTGATGCGGCGAGGTTCACGGTCCCGGTGAGGCTGCGAGGTTCAGCGGTCCTGGTGATGCGGCGAGGTTCGGCGGGCCCGGTGAGGCGGTGAGGTTCAGCGGGCCCGGTGAGGCGTTCCTGGTGATGCGGCGAGGTTCGCCGGTCCCGGTGAGGCGGCGAGGTTCCGCGAGGCGGTGAGGTTCAGCGGTCCTGGTGATGCGGCGAGGTTCGGCGGTCCCGGTGATGCGGCGAGGTTCAGCGGGCCCGGTGAGGCTCAGCGGGCCCGGTGAGGCGGTGAGGTTCGGCGGGCCCGGTGAGGCGGTGAGGTGAGGCGGTCCTGGTGATGCGTCGAGGTTCGGCGGGCCCGGTGAGGCAACGAGGTTCAGCGGGCCCGGTGAGGTGGTCCTGGTGATGCGGCGAGGTTCACGGTCCCGGTGAGGCTGCGAGGTTCAGCGGTCCTGGTGATGCAGCGAGGTTAGGCGGGCCCGGTGAGGCATTGAGGTTCAGCGGTCCTGGTGATGCGGCGAGGTTCGGCGGGCCCGGTGAGGCGGTCATGGTGATGCGGCGAGGTTCGGCGGTCCCGGTGAGGCGGCGAGGTTCAGCGGGCCCAGTGAGGCGACGAGGTTCAGCAGGCCCGGTGAGGCGGTCCTGGTGATGCGGCGAGGTTCGCGGTCCCGGTGAGGCTGCGAGGTTCAGCGGGCCAGGTGAGGCGGTGAGGTTCAGCGGGCCCGGTGAGGCGGTGAGGTTCAGCGGGCCCGGTGAGGCGGTGAGGTTCAGCGGGCCCGGTGAGGCGGTGAGGTGAGGCGGTCCTGGTGATGCGGCAAGGTTCGGCGGGCCCGGTGAGGCGGTCCAGGTACGGCGGTGAGGTTCGGCGGGCCCGGTGAGGCGGTGAGGTGAGGCGGTCCTGGTGATGCGCCGAGGTTCGGCGGGCCCGGTGAGGCAACGAGGTTCAGCGGGCCCGGTGAGGTGGTCCTGGTGATGCGGCGAGGTTCACGGTCCCGGTGAGGCTGCGAGGTTCAGCGGTCCTGGTGATGCGGCGAGGTTCGGCGGGCCCGGTGAGGCGGTGAGGTTCAGCGGGCCCGGTGAGGCGTTTCTGGTGATACGGCGAGGTTCGCCGGTCCCGGTGAGGCGGCGAGGTTCCGCGAGGCGGTGAGGTTCAGCGGTCCTGGTGATGCGGCGAGGTTCGGCGGTCCCGGTGCGGCGGCGATGTTCAGTGGGCCCGGTGAGTTGGTCCTAGTGATGCGGCGAGTTTCGGCGGTCCCGGTGAGGCGGGGAGGTTCGGCGGGCCCGGTGAGGCGGTCATGGTGATGCGGCGAGGTTCGGCGGTCCCGGTGAGGGGGCGAGGTTCAGCGGGCCCAGTGAGGCGACGAGGTTCAGCGGGCCCGGTGAGGCGGTCCTGGTGATGCGGCGAGGTTCGAGGTCCCGGTGAGGCTGCGAGGTTCAGCGGGCCCGGTGAGGCGGTGAGGTTCAGCGGGCCCGGTGAGGCGGTGAGGTTCAGCGGGCCCGGTGAGGCGGTGAGGTGAGGCGGTCCTGGTGATGCGGCGAGGTTCGGCGGGCCCGGTGAGGCGGTCCAGGTGATGCGGCGAGGTTCGGCGGTCCCGGTGAGGCGGGGAGGTTCGGCGGGCCCGGTGAGGCGGTCCTGGTGATGCGGCGAGGTTCATCGGTCCCGGTGAGGCTGCGAGGTTCAGCGGTCCTGGTGAGGCGGCGAGGTTCAGCGGTCCTGGTGATGCGGCGAGGTTCGGCGGTCCCGGTGAGGCGGCGAGGTTCAGCGGGCCCGGTGAGGCTCAGCGGGCCCGGTCAGGCGGTGAGGTTCGGCGGGCCCGGTGAGGCGGTGAGGTGAGGCGGTCCTGATGATGCGCCGAGGTTCGGCGGGCCCGGTGAGGCAACGAGGTTCAGCGGGCCCGGAGAGGTGGTCCTGGTGATGCGGCGAGGTTCACGGTCCCGGTGAGGCTGCGAGGTTCAGCGGTCCTGGTGATGCAGCGAGGTTAGGCGGGCCCGGTGAGGCATTGAGGTTCAGCGGTCCTGGTGATGCGGCGAGGTTCGGCGGGCCCGGTGAGGCGGTGAGGTTCAGCGGGCCCGGTGAGGCGTTCCTGGTGATGCGGCGAGGTTCGCCGGTCCCGGTGAGGCGGCGAGGTTCCGCGAGGCGGTGAGGTTCGGCGGTCCTGGTGATGCGGCGAGGTTCGGCGGTCCCGGTGAGGCGGCGATGTTCAGTGGGCCCGGTGAGGCGGTCCTAGTAATGCGGCGAGTTTCGGCGGTCCCGGTGAGGCGGGGAGGTTCGGCGGGCCCGGTGAGGCGGTCATGGTGATGCGGCGAGGTTCGCGGTCCTGGTGAGGCTGCGAGGTTCAGCGGGCCCGGTGAGGCGGCGAGGTTCAGCGGTCCTGGTGATGCAGCGAGGTTCGGCGGGCCCGGTGAGGCATTGAGGATCAGCGGTCTTGGTGATGCGGCGAGGTTCGGCGGGCCCGGTGAGGCAGTGAGGTTCAGCGGGCCCGGTGATGCGGTGAGGTTCAGCGGTCCCGGTGAGTTGTCGAGGTTCCGCGGGCCGGTGAGGCCGTGAGGTTCGGCGGTCCTGGTGATGCGGCGAGGTTCGGCGGTCCCGGTGAGGGGGCGAGGTTCAGCGGGCCCGGTGAGGCGGTGAGGTTCAGCCGGGCCCGGCTGGCGGTGAGGTTCAGCGGGCCCGGTGAGGCGGTGAGGTGAGGCGGTCCTGGTGATGCGGCGAGGTTCGGCGGGCCCGGTGAGGCGGTCCAGGTGATGCGGCGAGGTTCGGCGGTCCCGGTGAGGCGGGGAGGTTCGGCGGGCCCGGTGAGGCGGTCCTGGTGATGCGGCGAGGTTCATCGGTCCCGGTGAGGCTGCGAGGTTCAGCGGTCCTGGTGAGGCGGCGAGGTTCAGCGGTCCTGGTGATGCGGCGAGGTTCGGCGGTCCCGGTGAGGCGGCGAGGTTCAGCGGGCCCGGTGAGGCTCAGCGGGCCGGTCAGGCGGTGAGGTTCGGCAGGCCCGGTGAGGCGGTCCTGATGATGCGCCGAGGTTCGGCGGGCCCGGTGAGGCAACGAGGTTCAGCGGGCCCGGAGAGGTGGTCCTGGTGATGCGGCGAGGTTCACGGTCCCGGTGAGGCTGCGAGGTTCAGCGGTCCTGGTGATGCAGCGAGGTTAGGCGGGCCCGGTGAGGCATTGAGGTTCAGCGGTCCTGGTGATGCGGCGAGGTTCGGCGGGCCCGGTGAGGCGGTGAGGTTCAGCGGGCCCGGTGAGGCGGTGAGGTGAGGCGGTCCTGGTGATGCGGCGAGGTTCGGCGGGCCCGGTGAGGCGGTCCAGGTGATGCGGCGAGGTTCGGCGGTCCCGGTGAGGCGGGGAGGTTCGGCGGGCCCGGTGAGGCGGTCCTGGTGATGCGGCGAGGTTCATCGGTCCCGGTGAGGCTGCGAGGTTCAGCGGTCCTGGTGAGGCGGCGAGGTTCAGCGGTCCTGGTGATGCGGCGAGGTTCGGCGGTCCCGGTGAGGCGGCGAGGTTCAGCGGGCCCGGTGAGGCTCAGCGGGCCCGGTCAGGCGGTGAGGTTCGGCAGGCCCGGTGAGGCGGTCCTGATGATGCGCCGAGGTTCGGCGGGCCCGGTGAGGCAACGAGGTTCAGCGGGCCCGGAGAGGTGGTCCTGGTGATGCGGCGAGGTTCACGGTCCCGGTGAGGCTGCGAGGTTCAGCGGTCCTGGTGATGCAGCGAGGTTAGGCGGGCCCGGTGAGGCATTGAGGTTCAGCGGTCCTGGTGATGCGGCGAGGTTCGGCGGGCCCGGTGAGGCGGTGAGGTTCAGCGGGCCCGGTGAGGCGTTCCTGGTGATGCGGCGAGGTTCGGCGGTCCCGGTGAGGCGGCGAGGTTCCGCGAGGCGGTGAGGTTCGGCGGTCCTGGTGATGCGGCGAGGTTCGGCGGTCCCGGTGAGGCGGCGATGTTCAGTGGGCC
>JAXLNO010006033.1:0-24122 GCA_038087875.1 Malacoraja senta
GCAAAGTTCCATCAGGCGAGAATGAAATGCTCGGAGAAGGAGAAAGAGGTGCAGCGAACCTGGTGAGATGCAGGAGGAGCCCGGCCTGGACTCACCCCACAGAGCCCAGTCCCTCCACGCACTAGAGTCTCCCAACCCCTGCAGAGTGGTTACTAAGATGGCTGATCCGTGGGCGGTTGCTGCTGGGACACAAGTCGGGGCCTGATCAACCCCGGCTGGGTCGCCTGGGCGAGGGTGTCTGATGTTGTGAGACCCGGAACACCCAATGACCCCCAGGCCACAACACTGAGGATGCGTCCCAGCGCATCGAGAAGATGTATATTTTTCACACAGGTGTTAACATTTAATTTGAAATACCAGGCAAGTTTAACTTTATGCAAAGTTAATGCAGATGTACAAACTCACATGGTGTGAAGAAGGGTCATCTTTGAAGGAGTTCTCCTCCTCTCTCCGACAAGACTTCTGCGTTCATTGTTCTTTATCTCTCTACATTATCGCCTACATCTTTCGTTCCTCTTATCCCTAACCAGTCTGAAGAAGATGTCTCGAGCCGAAACGTCACCCATTCCTTCTCTCCAGAGATGCTGCCCGTCCCGCTGAGTTACTCCAGCATTTTGTGCCCATCGTCTGTGGGCAGTGAGTCAGGTTGACTACAGTTGGCAAAGTATTGGCATCTTGAGCCGCTGCCAAGTGAAGCGGATGTCCTGACTATTGCCGGATGGATAACCCGGGGGCCTGGGGCCTATTTAAACTCCCCCACCGTCCATTCTTTCCCTCTTCCTTCTCCAGGGTTATGTAGGCACAATAGTTGATGTTTTAAAACTGATCTGTACAAAAAGAGTGGAAAATAGTTCCCCTAGAACAAAATTCTGGGACTATTCTGACATCATTAGTGAACAAGTATCCAATGAGACACTGCGGACATAAAGATAAGGGCGGCTCGGTGACGCAGCGGTAGAGTTGCTGCCTCACAGCGCCAGAGACCCGGGTTCGATCCCGACTATGGGTGCTGTCTGTGTGGAGTTTGTACGTTCTCCCCGTGACCCGCGTGGGTTTGCTCCGGTTGCTCCGGTGTTAGTGTGCGGGGATCACTGGTCGGTGCGTACTCGGTGGGCCGAAGGCCCTGTTTCCGCGCGGTATCTCTAAACTAAACTAAAATGATGAAGGATCATTTTCACTGATGCAGCCTGTCTTGACCCAGGTGGTCATGCAAGACGGAACTGCAGATGCTGGAAAACGCAACGTGCTGGAGGAACTCAGCAGATCAGTCAGCATCTATAGAGGAAAATGGACATTGGATATTTTGGGTCGGGTCCCTTCTTCAGACTGGTGTGTTTAGTTACATCTTTTTACATTAATTCTAAGACCTTAATATCTATTATCTGCATTATTTTACCCTCCAGCCCAATTTACCCATGCTGACCAAGATCTTTAGCCAGAGGGTGGTGAATCTGTGGAATTCTGTGCCACAGAAAGCTGTGGAGGCCAAGTCAATGGGTATTTTTAAGGCAGAGATAGATCGATTCCTGATTGGTACGGGCGTCAGGGGTTATGAGGAGAAGGCAGGAGAGATAGATCATCCATGATTGAATGGCAGAGTAGACTTGATGGGCCAAATGGCCTAATGCTGCTGCTAAAACATATGAACGTATGCCCCATCTACACTGGTCCCACCTGCCTGCGTTTGGCCCATACCCCTATAGCTTAGTTTAATTGTATTTATTATTGTCACGTGTACTGAGTTACAGTGAAAAATTTTCTAGCGTGTTATCCAATCGATGAAAAGACTATATATGTTTAGAAACATAGAAAATACATAGAAAATAGGTGCAGGAGGAGGCCATTTGGCCATTCGAGCCAGCACCGCCATTCATTGTGATCATGGCTGATCGTCCCCAATCAATAACCCGTGCCTGCCTTCTCCCCATATCCCTTGATTCCACTAGCCCCTGGAGCTCTATCTAACTCACTTTTAAACTCATCCAGTGAATTGGCCTCCACTGCCCTCTGTGGCAGGGAATTCCACAAATTCACAACTCTCTGGGTGAAAACGTTTTTTCTCATCTCAGTTTTAAATGGCCTCCTCTTTATTCTTAGACTGTGTGGCCCCTGGTTCTGGACTCCCCCAACATTGGGAACATTTCCCCTGCATCTAGCTTGTCCAGTCCTTTTATAAATGTATACGTTTCTATAAGATCCCCTCTCGTCCTTCTAAATTCGAGCGAATACAAGCCCAGTCTTTCCAATCTTTCCTCATATGTCTGTCCCGCCATCCCGGGGATTAACCTCGTAAACCTACGCTGCACTGCCTCAATAGCAAGGATGTCCTTACAACTGATTACAATCCACAAATCCCTCTTTGTACCTGTCCAAATGTCTTTTAAAAGCTGTTATAGTGGAATCAAGGGATATGGGGAGAAGGCAGGCACGGGTTATAGATTGGGGACGATCAGCCATGATCACAATGAATGGCGGTGCTGGCTCGAAGGGCTGAATGGCCTCCTCCTGCACCTATTTTCTATCTAAAGTACCTGCCACAACTACCTCCCCCGGCAGCTCATTCCACACACCCACCATCCTCTGTGTGAAAAAGTTGCCCCTCAGGTTCCTATTAAATCTTTCCCCTCTCACCTTAAACCAATGTCCTCTGGTTCTCGATTCCCCTACTCTGGGCAAGAGACTCTGTGAATCTATCTACCCGATCTATTCCCTCATCTGTGATGAGTTATAGCTAATGATGATTGTCATTGGGATTGTCACCCTTTCCCTCGGTATCATTCCAAAGCTGATATCCTCCGCAAAGACCCTGCACAAATGCACATTTGGACCTTCCAATGCATTTGCCTCGATGAACATTGCAACCTAAACTGGTAAAGTGCTGCCACCTCCTGGAAAACCAAACAATTGCAGCAACTCAATGCTGTTATTTTCAACAAATTAGTTACATAGAATAGAAAATAGAAAATAGGCCATTCGGCCCTTCGAGCCTGCACCGCCAGTTACCCACAACCTGACTATTACCGCTTGGTCATCGCTTCCGCTGACATGGTTCGTAGCTCGTGATAACGAATGTTCTTCCCTTAAAGACTGCACCTTTGAATGCTTGTTTCTCTTGACTTGTGGGCATTGGTTTTGTCTTTTTGCTCTAGAGTCATAGAGTGATACAGCGTGGAAACAGGCCCTTCGGCCCAACTTGCCCACACTGGCCCACATGTCCCAGCTACACTCGTCCTGCATTGGCGGAGTTTCGGGTCGAGACCCTTCTTCAGTCCGAAGAAGGGTCTTGACCTGAAACGTCGCCAATTCCTTCTCTCCAGAGATGCTGCCTCACTAGCTGAGTTACTCCAGCATTTCGTGTCTACCTTCGATTTAATAGAAACATAGAAACATAGAAAATAGGTGCAGGAGTAGGCCATTCGGCCCTTCGAGCCTGCTCCGCCATTCAATATGATCATGGCTGATCATCCAACTCAGTATCCCGTACCTGCCTTCTCTCCAAACTCCCTGATCCCTTTAGCCACAAGGGCCACATCTAACTCCCTCTTAAATATAGCCAATGAACTGGCCTCAACTACCCTCTGTGGCAGAGAGTTCCAGAGATTCACCACTCTCTGTGTGAAAAAAGTTTTTCCTCATCTCGGTCTTAAAGGATTTCCCCCTTATCCTTAAGCTGTGACCCCTTGTCCTGGACTTCCCCAACATCGGGAACAATCTTCCTGCATCTAGCCTGTCCAACCCCATAAGAATTTTGTACGTTTAACATAGAAACATAGAAACATAGAAAGTAGGTGCGAGAGTAGACCACCAGGCCCATCGAGCCCGCACCGCCATTCGCTCATGGCTGAACACTAAACAGACACCCTTACCCACAAACAGTAGACACAAGACACAGAACACAAGACACTACCCTCCCCTTTATATCGCTATCACCCCTCTCCACCCCAAGAACCGCGTGATCTCCTGGGGGAGGGTTTCTATAAGATCCCCTCTCAATCTCCTAAATTCTAGCGAGTATAAGCCAAGTCTATCCAGTCTTTCTTCATATGAAAGTCCTGACATCCCAGGAATCAGTCTGGTGAACCTTCTCTGCACTCCCTCTATGGCTATAATGTCCTTCCTCAGATTTGGAGACCAAAACTGTACGCAATACTCCAGGTGTGGTCTCACCAAGACCATGTACAACTGCAGTAGAACCTCCCGGCACCTATACTCAAATCCTTTTGCTATGAATGCTAACATACCATTCGCCTTCTTCACTCCCTGCTGCACCTGCATGCCTACTTTTAATGACTGGCGTACCATGACACCCAGGTCTCATTGCATCTCCCCTTTTCCTTATCGGCCACCATTCAGATAATAGTCTACTTTCCTGTTTTTGCCACCAAAGTGGATAACCTCACATTTATCCACATTATACTGCATCTGCCATGCATTTGCCCACTCACCCAGCCTATCCAAGTCACCTTGCACCATCTGAGAATCCTCCTCACAGCTAACACTGCCCCCCAGCTTCGTGTCATCTGCAAACTTGGAGATGTTGCATTCAATTCCCTCATCCAAATCATTAATATATATCGTAAATAGCTGGGGTCACTGCCCACTAGTCACTGCCTGCCATTGTGAAAAGGACCTGTTTACTCCTACTCTTTGCTTCCTGTCTGCCAGCCAGTTCTCTATCCACATCAATACTGAACCCCCAATACCGTGTGCTTTAAGTTTGTATACTAATCTCTTATGTGGGACCTTGTCGAAAGCCTTCTGAAAGTCCAGATATAACACATCCACTGGTTCTCCCCTATCCATTCTACTAGTTACATCCTCGAAAAATTCTATAAGATTCGTCAGACATGATTTACCTTTCATAAATCCATGCTGACTTTGTCCAATGATTTCACCACTTTCCAAATGTGCTGCTATCCCATCTTTAATAACTGATTCTAGCAGTTTCCCCACTACCGACATTAGACTAACTGGTCTGTAATTCCCCGTTTTCTATCTCTCTCTCCCTTTTTAAAAAGTGGGGTTACATTAGCTACCCTCCAATCCTCAGGAACTACTCCGGAATCTAAAGAGTTTTGAAAAATTATCACTAATGCATCCACTATTTCTGGGGCTACTTCCTTAAGTACTCTGGGATGCAGCCTATCTGGCCCTGGGGATTTATCGGCCTTTAATCCATTCAATTTACCTAACACCACTTCCCGGCTAACCTGGATTTCCCTCAGTTCCTCCATCTCATTTGACCCCCGGTCCCCTGCTATTTCCAGCAGATTATTTATGTCTTCCTTAGTGAAGACAGAACCAAAGTAGTTATTCAATTGGTCTGCCATGTCCTTGTACCCCATGATCAATTCACCTGTTTCTGACTGCAAGGGACCTACATTTGTTTTAACTAATCTTTTTCTCTTCACATATCTATAAAAGCTTTTGCGGTCAGTTTTTATGTTCCCTGCCAGTTTTCTTTCATAATCTATTTTCCCTTTCCTAATTAAGCCCTTTGTCCTCCTCTGCTGGACTCTGAATTTCTCCCAGTCCCAGGCTGCTTTTTCTGGCTAAGTTGTACGCTTCATCTTTTGTTTTGATACTATCCCTGATTTCCCTTGTTATCCATGGATGCACTACCTTCCCTGATTTATTATTTTGCCAAACTGGGATGAACAATTGTTGTAGTTCATCCATGCAGTCTTTAAATGCCTTCCATTGCATATCTACCGTCAACCCATTAAGAATCAATCGCCAGTCTATCTTGGCCAATTCACGTCTCATACCCTCAAAGTTACCTTTCTTTAAGTTCAGGACCCTTGTTTCTGAATTAACAATGTCACTCTCCATCCTAATGAAGAACTCAACCATATTATGGTCACTCTTGCCCAAGGGGCCACGCACAACAAGACTGCTAACTAACCCTTCCTCATTACTCAATACCCAATCTAGAATAGCCTGCTCTCTCGTTGGTTCCTCTACATGTTGGTTTAAAAAACTATCCCGCATACATTCCAAGAAATCCTCTTCCTCAGCACCCCTGCCAATTTGATTCACCCAATCTATATGTAGATTGAAGTCACCCATTATAACTGTTTTACCTTTGTTGCACGCATTTCTAATTTCCTGTTTGATGCCATCCCCAACTTCACTACTACTGTTAGGTGGCCTGTACACAACTTCCACTAGTGTTTTCTGCCCCTTAGTGTTTAACCAGCATCTGCAGTTCTCTCTTAAACACGAGTCCTGCATTTGGTCCATATCCCTCCAAACCCATCCTATCCATGTACCTGTCTAACTGTTTCCTGCCTCAACTACCTCCTCTGGCAGCTCGTTCCATACACCCACCACCCTTTGTGTGAAAAAGTTACCCCTCAGATTCCTATTAAATCTTTTTCCCTTCACCTTGAACCTATGTCCTCCGGTCCTCGATTCCCCTACTCTGGGCAAGGGACTGGATGCATCTACCCGATCTATTCCTCTCATGATTTTGTAAACCTCTATAAGATCTCCCCTCATCCTCCTGCGCTCCAAGGAATAGAGTCCCAGCCTACTCAACCTCTCCCTGTAGCTCAGAAACTCTGGTCCTGGCAACATCCTTCTAAATCTTCTCTGAATCATTTCCAGTTTGAGAACATCACTATTATTGTGTTTTTGTGTGTGTGTATATGTGCATGTATATATATATTTTCCTCATTTATTATATTGCTTACAGTGGACTATGTTTCCATATCCAAGTAAGAATTCCATTGTCTGTCTGGGACATATGACAATAAAACAGTCTTGCCCCTTCTTAAACTTGGCAGACTTTAAACATGTGTTTAACATTTAAGTAGCTCTAAGGTGAGAGGGGCAAAGTCTAACGGAGATGAGCGAGGGAGGTTTTTTGCACAGAGGATGGTGGGTGCCTGGAACGAGTTGCTGGGGGTGGTGGTGGAAGCAAATACGATACTTTTAAAAGACATTTGGGTAGGCACATGGATATGTAGGGAATGAGGGTCATGGATTATGTGTATGTCAATAGGTTTTTTTGGAGATACAGCGCGGAAACAGGCCCTTCGGCCCACCGGGTCCGCGCCGACCAGCGATCCCCGCACATTATCACTATCCTACACCCACTAGGGACAATTTTCACATTCACCAAGCCAATTAACCTACACACCTGCACGTCTTTGGAGAGTGGGAGGAAACCAATGATCTCGGAGAAAACCCACGCAGTCACAGGGAGAACGTTCAAACTCCGTACAGACAGCACCCGTAGTCAGGATCGAACCCGGTCTCCGGCGCTGCAAGCGCTGTAAGGCAGCAACTTTACCGCTGCGCCACCGTGACCGCATCATGTTCTTGGCATCGTGTTCCGCATAGACATTGTGGGCTGAAGGGCCTGTTCTTGTGTTGTTATATCTTCATATTTCGCTTGAGCAGCTTACACCCCAGCGGTATGAACATTGACTTCTCTAACTCCAAGTAACCCTTGCTTTCCCCACCGCTCTCTCCATCCCCTCCCCCTTCCCAGTTCTCCCACCGGTCTGACTGTCTCCGTCTACATTATATTGTCATCTTCTCCCGACTAACAACGCTCTATTCTACATTGTCCTTGATCACCATTCCCTTTGGCCTGTTTTCACACCTCACACTTCCTTGTCTATGTATCTCCCTCTCCCCCTGACATCAGTCTGAAGAAGGGTCTCGACCCGAAATGTCGCCCGTTCCTTTTCTCCAGAGATGCTGCCAGTCCCGCTGAGTTACTCCCAGCATTTTGTGTCCATCTTGTGTTGTACTGTTCTATGCTCAACACCTTTACATAGTGGTGAGTTTGCTAGTGTCATGAATTATAAATAAGGTTTCTTACAACGACCTATAAGATTTATTCCAGTGCTGTCAGAGAATATCAGGAGGTTGCGAGGTTATCTGATGCAACAAGGAGGAATTTGTAGTCAGGCTAATTGCAATGTCAAGGATGCACATTCACAAGACCTTTGTGGATCGCCCACTTCAGGTTTAATTAGCGGGTAAAAACACACAAAGTGCTGGAGAACCTCAGTGGGTCAGGCAGCATCTGTGGAAAGAAGAGACAAAGTAGAGTGCTGACATGGATAGAGAAGTGGTTGGCAGACAGGAAACAAAGAGTAGGGATCAACGGGTCCCTTTCAGAATGGCAGGCAGTGACTAGTGGGGTACCGCAAGGCTCGGTGCTGGGACCGCAGCTATTTACAATATACATCAATGATTTGGATGAAGGGATTCAAAGTAACATTAGCAAATTTGCAGATGACACAAAGCTGGGAGGCAGGGTGAACTGTGAGGCGGATGCTATGAGAATGCAGGGTGACTTGGACAGGTTGGGGGAGTGGGCAGATGCATGGCAGATGAAGTTTAATACGGATAAATGTGAGGTTATCCACTTTGGTAGTAAAAACAGGAAGGCAGATCACTATCCAAATGGCGTCAAGTTGGGAAAAGGGGAAGTACAACGGGATCTGGGGGTCTTTGCACATCAGTCTATGAAAGTAAGCATGCAGGTACAGCAGGCGGTGAAGAAAGCGAATGGCATGTTGGCCTTTATAACAAGAGGAATAGAATATAGGAGCAAAGAGGTCCTTCTGCAGTTGTACAGGGCCCTAGTGAGACCACACCTGGAGTATTGTGTGCAGTTTTGGTCCCCTAATTTGAGGAAGGACATTCTTGCTATTGAGGGAGTGCAGCGTAGGTTCACCAGGTTAATACCGGGATGGCGGGACTGTCATATGCTGAGAGAATGGAGCAGCTGGGCTTGTACACTCTGGAGTTTAGAAGGATGAGAGGGTTTCTTATTGAAACATACAAGATTGTTAAGGGTTTGGACACGCTGGAGGCAGGAAACATGTTCCCGATGTTGGGGGAATCCAGAACGAGGGGCCACAGTTTAAGAATAAGGGGTAAACCATTTAGAACGGAGACGAGGAAACACTTTTTCTCACAGAGTTGTGAGTCTGTGGAATTCTCTGCCTCAGAGGGCGGTGGAGGCAGGTTCTCTGGATGCTTTCAAGAGAGAGCTAGATAGGGCTCTTAAAAATAGCGGAGTCAGGGAATATGGGGAAAAGGCAGGAACTGGGTACTGATTGGGGATGATCAGCCATGATCACATTGAATGGCGGTGCTGGCTCGAAGGGCCGAATGGCCTACTCCTGCACCTACTGTCTATTGTCTATTGTCTATTGTCTCTGGTGACCTTGCCCGCCACCCAAGGTTTCCATGAGGTCACCGGAGGTTTTGGTCACTCTCCCTAATGGTCGAAAGTGGTTTCCGCGTGGTCGCTGCTTCATCTCGGTTGCTGCTATTTTTTCATCGTGATTAAAACCGGCCTCGACTTAAAATAGGTTGCCGTTTTAAAAATCAATGATTTTTTAGTCGCAGGTCTAGTCGAAGCCGGTTTTCTTCATCGTCGAGGAAGGTTTTCAACATATGTGTGGGAGGTGGTAGGAGGTTGGAGGTCACCCCGACCTTGATTTTTTTTTTGGGTGGCGGACAAGGTCACCAGAGGTTGCTGTTTAGGGCTCCTAAGTGGGACAGGGGCTTAAAAACACTATCCTACACACACTAGGGGCAATTTACAATTCACAGGAGTCAACTAACCTGCCAACCTGCACGTCTTTGGAGAAAACCAGAGCACCCGGAGGAAACCCACCAGGTCACAGGGAGAACGTGCAAACTCCGTGCGGGCAGTATCCGTAGTCAGGATCGAACCCGTGTCTCTGGTGCAGTGAGGCAGCAACTCTACCGCTGCGCCACCGTGCCGCCCTTCGTGCTGCCTTCCATGTCTCGTGTCTCGTGTTTTTCGCCGCGCTGGCCAGCACATGGGAGAATTCCGATGGAATTCTTTGACGTTCTGAAGCGGTTTCTCCAGCATCACTGATTGTGAAATCCGGACAGGAGACAAACCTCATAGAATTGGTCATGGTGGCAACATTTTGTCCGTGGGCAACTTCGTGTACGGGCGATCGCTGGTCAGATTCGACTCGGTGGGCCGAAGGGCCTCTTTACATGTTGTATCTCAAAACTAAACTAAGCTGAACTTAAACGTAAACCTAGACTTAAACTTAGACTTAACTAAACGCCATAGATCACACTCAGCTTGACACAAAGGTGTCACGGTGGCGCAGCGGTAGAGTTACTGCCTCCTAGCGCCAGAGACCCGGGTTCGATCCTGACTACAGGTGCTGTCTGTGCGGAGTTTGTACGTTCTCCCCGTGACCTGCGTGGGTTTTCTCCGAGATCTTCGGTTTCCCCCACATTCCAAAGACGTGCAGGTATGTAGGTTAATTGGCTTGGTAAAATTGTAAAATATTTTCAATAGTGTGTGTTGGATAGTGTCAATGTGCGGGGATCGCAGTTCGGCACAAACTCGGTGGGCCAAAGGGCCTGTTTCCGTGCTGCATCTAAACTAAAAAGCTAAACATGCACAAGAAGGAACTGCAGATGCTGTTTTAAACCGAAGATAGACACAAAATGCTGGAGTAACTCAGCGGGGACAAGCAGCATCTCTGGAGAGAAGGAATCGGTGACGTCACCCATCCCTTCTCTCCAGAGATGCTGCCTGTCCTGTCGAGTTACTCCAGCGTTTTGTGTCTATCTTCAGTTTTAAAAACCCCGAAACAAGCAGATAGGTGGACTCAGAAGCAGAAGGTGAGATATAAACGTCAACAGCGAGGGGTTCGGGAGCCCCCCCGACCCGGGTGAACGACAGAGGACAACAGAGGTATTACAACAATTGTAATATTTTACAATTTTCTGGCTGCGGTGCGGCGGGAACTTTAAATCTCCGACCGCCAGCCTGCGGCCTACACCAACCTGAAGCCGCGGTCTCCGGTAGGGAAGCACCGATTCAGGACTTACCTGGAGGTTTACCTGTCTGCACATCTGGATGCCCGCAGCGGCGACTGCGGAGGATTGAGGTCCCGACCACGGGGGGAAATGGAGGAGGACTGGCCAATTTTTGTGCCTTCCACCACAGTGATGAATGCTCTGGTGGATGTTTGTGTTGAATCTTTAGTGTGTTTTTGTGTGTTCTCTTTCATTGTACCGCTGCTGGCAAATTCATTTCACTTGCACTTTATGTGCAATGTAACGAATAAAACTGATTGTATTGATTGTAGGAGGAGGACTGAACTTTGGTGCCTTCCCTCACAGTGGGAAACTTTGATCCCGCTGTGTGGGGATGTCTGTGTTGAAGACTATCGTGTTCTCTGCTCTTTATTATTCGTACGGCTGCGTGGCGACCACACATTTCACCGTACCAATTGGTACATGTGACAAATAAACATCTCTTGTCTCTTGAAGTAATATAACGTAAAGATTGACCCAACGTTGAACTGACAAGGGTTTGTGTTGCTGGACTTGTCTTGTGTTATATTTATTTTTCATCCTGATATTGGACATTTACAAATGACAACTCGGCCGTGCTGCGATTTATTAGTACACTTCCAAACGTGATTAACCTGGATTGGAAGAAAAATGACCCTTGTCGATGGCACCTAAATTACTGTGGATTGCAGGAGTCAATTAAACTATTGTAATGGCATGCAGTAGTTAATTAATCCCTTTGCGCTGCAGGATGTGTTCTCTTGCCTAAGGGCCTGTCCCACTTGGGCGGCATTTGCGCGTCATTTACGCAACAGGCCGTAGGGACTAACGAGCGACAGTCGCGCTAAAATCGTCCAGCAGTACGACAGTCGCGCGCCAAGTGCTCTTGAGGGCCCTGCTTCTTTTGGGAGCCATTTGCGATGTCGTTCGTACTTAGTCCGATCTCCGTGGCAAGGATTTTCCCAGTGAAAAATTTTCAAAACTACGCCCGCTTTATACCCGGGTGGTCACGTGGTGCGGCGCTCAAATGACTCGCAAATGGTGCGCCGACGGCATACGGGCGGAGCATGGTTACAGACGTTGACGCACGGTGACGCATAATAAATCAGCATAGGCAATGTTCGTGCGTCACCGTGCGTAACCATGCGTTACCACGCGCTACACATACGCCGTCGGTACGTCAGCGTGCGCAAGGGATACGTCACGCAGGTGGCGCGCGAGGATTTTGAGTATCCCAAAATTACTCGTTACTGCGCGTCACTGCACACGCCACCACGCCTCACCACGCGCCATGTGCGCATCACGACACGCCAACCAATTTTTAGGATGTCGCGGAAATGACGCACAAATGACGCCCAAGTGGAACAGGCCCTTTATACACAGCTCTGGGACCATGACTGACACTGCAACTACTGTTACAGGGCCGTGCGTAGATATTAGGCCGACACTTGGCCTTCTCCTCCCTTGTGTTGTACTGTGAGCTGCCCGACAGATCGATTTGCCTCATGACCAATGTTTTCCAATCTCGTGGCCCGTCAACGAGCAAAACGACTCAGTTTGGTTACTGTGAACGGATAATGGGTCCAGAATTGGTTGAGAATTGGTTTTGCCCAGAGTAGGGGAATCGAGAACCAGGGAACATAGGTTTAAGGTGAGGAAAGGGGGGGGGGGGGAGATTTAATAGGAACCTGAGGGGTAACTTCTTTACACAGAGAGTGGTGAGTGTAAGGAACGAGCTGTCAGAGAAGGGACTATTGCAACGTTTAAGAAACATTTAGACAGGTACATGGATAGACTGGGTTTAGGGGGATATGGGCCAAACGCAGGCAGGTGAGACTAGGGTAGATGGGGCATGTTGGTCGGCATGGGCAAGTCGGGCCGAAGGGCCAGTTTCCACACTGTATAACTCTATGATTCCATGCCCTCAGCGGGTCAGGCAGCATCACTGGAGAAAGTGGATCGGTGATCGGGACCCTTTTAGTTTAGTTTAGTTTAGTTTAGTTCAGAGATACAGCGCAGAAACAGGCCCTTCGGCCCACCGAGTCCGTACCGACCAGCGATCCCCGCACATTAACGTTATCCTACACACACTGGGGACAATTTACGTCTATAACCAAGCCACGGACACGCGTGGTCACGGGGAGAGCGTACAAACTCCGTACAGACAGCCCCCGTAGTCAGGATCGAACCCGAGTCTTTGGCGCTGCAAGTGCTGTAAGGCAGCAACTCTACCGCTGCGCCACCGTGCCGCCCCTTCGGAATCTTTCAGATGAGGGTGTGAAGAAGGGTCCTGATTGTGCTTTCTGTGATCACAGCAGCTCAGATTAGTCTACAATGGAGGCAGGAGTGCTACTTTGGTCAAGGAGGTCATGACTTGGGCAGGTTACAGTCTGCGGATGACCAAAACAGGCCTTCGTGGCCATCTGCAGCAGGGACAGTCACATGGCACCAAATGTCTGGACTAAGTGGGCTGTTCTGTACATTAGAAACACAAAAAATAGTTGCAGGAGTAGAGGCCATTCGACCCTTCGAGCCAACACCGCCATTCAATATGATCATGGCTGATCATCCAAAATCAGGACCCCGTTCCTGCTTTTTCCCCCATATCCCTTTATTCCGTTAGCCCTAAGAGCTAAATCTAACTCTCTCTTGAAAACATCCAGTGAATTGGCCCCCACTGCCTTCTGTGGCAGAGAATTCCACAAATTCACAACTATCTGGGTGAAGAAGTTTTTCCTCATCTCAGTCCTAAATGGCCGACCCCTTATTCTTAAACTGTGAGCCCTGGTCACCAGGTGGCGCCAGCTATGGCTGCCTCGCCAACAGTCTGTCTCATCCCTTCCTTCTTTGTTGTTAAAGTGTTAAATGTATCTTTTAGTGTATCTTTACCTTGTTTTATGTTGGGGGTGGGGGCTGGGGGAATTTTTTTTTAAATCTCTTAACTCGACGGAGATGCGATTTTTTTCCGCAACGTATCTCCGTCCGCACTGCGGCCTAACATCGTGGAGCTGGCGGCCTCGGCTAGAGATTGACTTCCGGAGCTCCGACCCTGGGAACCTGCGGACTTTAACATCGCGGAGCTCTCGGTCTATGGTCAGAGGCCGACTTTGAGAACTCCAAGCCGGAGAAGCTTCGACCGCCCCGAAGCGGGAATTTTCGATGAACCCGACGCAGGAGTTTCGATCGCCCCGACGCGGGAGTCTCGACTGCCCCGACCACGGGAGAATTTATTGCCTTCCATCACAGTGAGAATTGTGGGGCATGTTTCCGCGCTGTATCTCTAAACTGAACAAAACTAAACTTCAGACATATGTAGACAAAAGTGCAGGAGAAACTCAGCGGCTGCAGCAGCGTCTATGGAGCAAAGGAAATAGGCAACGTTTCGCCGCAGCTGCTGAGTTTCTCCAGCACTTTTGTCTACCTTCAATTTTCCAGCATCTGCAGTTCCTTCTTAAACACTTGAGACATATGTGTTCATTTCATTGTTGTGTTGCTAACCATACGACAATTACATTCTCTTGACCTTTAAGTAGCTGGGCTGAGATTTAGCCAGCAGAGTCGGCACCACACCCAGCTTCATGGACTGAAGATATCAAGCCTGAATGTGGCTCTGCTGATGCTGCACATTCCATTAAAATACCCCATAGTACACCAGTACGTGACAGTGAACCAGCCAGCATTGTTCCTGCATCGACTCCAGACACAAATAGGTTCACACCCAGCCTAGTAAACCCCTGCAAAGTCTTCCCCTTATTGGGCGGCAGGGTGGCACGGCAGCGCAGCGGTAGAGTTGCTGCCTCAAAGTGTCAGAGACCCGGGTTCTATTCTAAAAAATCGTTAAACTGTGTCTTCTTCTTGCGTATGGCGTGCACAGCCTAAAGTTGTAGGTCAACTTGTTCTATTTAGAATAGAATAGAATAGAATGCCTTTTATTGTCATTCAAACAGCTTGGTTTGAACAAAATTGCATTTTCTACAGTTTTACAGTACACAAAAAACCCCCAAGACACACACTTAACACAATTTACACAAACATCCATCACAGTGAATCTCCGACACCTCCTCACTGTGATGGAAGACAAAGTCTTATCTCTTCCCTTTGTTCTTCTCCCGCGGTCCAGCAGTCCAACTGCAGCGTCGAGGCGAACTGGGGCTCCCGGTGTTAAAGCCCCCCGGCGGGCAATGGTAAGTCCCGCGGCCGTTAAGCCGCACCGGGCGATGTAAGGCCCCGCTCCAAGTCATTTAACCCCGCGATTCCAGCGGGAGAAGTTGCCGTTGCGGGAGCTCCGAAAAGCGGTCTCCCACCAGCGACCTGCGGGCTCCCGATGTTCCTGTCCACCGGGCCTGCGGCCGGAGCCTCCGTAGCTCCAAAGTCGGGTCGCAGCCGCGCGCCACCACAGCACCCCCCCGCTCCGGAGTCGGCCAGCTCCGTGATGGCAGGTCCGCAGGCTCCGCGACTGGAGCCCTCAGGTGGGTCCCGGTTGGAGGCCGCCACCGGCTCCACGATGTTAGGCCCAACGACATCGGAGACCCGACAGGGAAAAAGTCGGGTCCCCCATACAGGGAAGAGACTAACGGTTTTCCCCACAGCCCCCCCCCCCCACCCCCACATGTACACAGCTAAAAAAATAATAAAAACTAGTCAAAACATACATTTAACGAGACAAAAATGTTAAAAAAAAGACAGACGGACTGTAGTCGAGCCGCTGCCGTTAGGCGCCGTCTCACCACACCACCACAATTTTTGATCCATTTGTTTGTGCACGTCAGGTCGATTGCATTAGTCGAAACCTCTAGTATCTTTGGTCGAAACAGGGTGGACCACGTGAAGGTTGCAATCTCCCACCCCGTTAAACTGTGTGAAAAACAGGTTAAAATGTGTTAAAATCGTTAAAACATGTTGTTAAAAACAAAAAATGCTTAAAATATATTTAAACATTAAAAAATTGTTGGACATCGCTTCTGCAACGACCTTTGAAACGATCACAAAATTAAAATTAGATACAAAATGCTGGAGTAACTCAGCGGGACAGGCAGCATCTCTGGAGAGAAGGAATGGGTGACGTTTCGGGTCAGACTCAAGAAGGGTCTCGACCTGAAACGTCACCCATTCCTTCTCTCCAGAGAAGCTGCCTGTCCCGCTGAGTTACTCCAGCTTTTTGTGTCTACGGTTTAAACCAGCATCTGCGGTTCCTTCCTACACATAATTAAAATTGCAGTCCAATTTTAAAGACAAAATATAATGAGACATCCATGAAAGCATAAGAACAAGGGAGGCATGGTGGCGCAGCGGTATAGTTGCCGCATCACTGCGCCAGAGACCCGGGTTCCATCATGACTACGGGTGCTGTCTGTACGGAGTTTGTACGTTCTCCTCGTGACCGTTTGAGTTTTCTCCGATATCTTCTGTGTCCTCCCACACTCCAAAGTCGTACAGGTTTGTAGGTTAATTGGCTTGATGTAAATTGTAAATTGTCCCTAGTGTGTGTAGGATATTGTTAGTGTGCGGGGATCGCTTGCCGGCGCGGACACGGTGGGCCGAAGGGCCTGTTTCCATGCTGTATCTCTGAAAACGAACCTAGTGATGAAGCCTCTGTCTTTAGGACCATTTCTAAGACAGCTCCTGCTGGGATATGAAGTGCTCTTGAGATCAAAGAGAAGAACATCTTTGTTGTGTGTAACCTTTATTGAGATTGACAACTGCCTGTTTCCTCTTTGTGTTATCTGGACAAGCTTGTCCGGTCATCGCAGGGTCAATATCCGGTGGCAGGAACTAACTATTTCTTCTGGTTTCCTCCATTAAGATAATTCAGTTGTGATTTGTTGCATCCACAGAATATATGATGCAGAGTGTTTTTTCAGATACGCAGAGAACTATTAAAGTGAGCACCGAAGATAGACACAAAATGCTGGAGTAACTCAGCGGGACAGGCAGCATCTCCGGAGAGAAGGAATGGGTGACGTCTTGGGTCGAGACCCTTCAACTATCTCTCTATATCACCGTCTATATCTCTCGGCTGCTTTTACCCCGACTCTCACCCATTCCTTTTTTCTCCAGAGATGCTGCCCGGCCCGCTGAGTTACTCCAGCACTTTGGGTCTATCTTCGGTATAAACCGGCACCTGCAGTTCCTTCCTACACATTAAAGTGAGCAGCTGATTTTAGGGACTTTGAGTAAAAAAGTCCACAAAGTCTTCTGTGGTTTATTTTCACTCTGAGTTTTACTCTGAAGTCAAATTAAAATATTCAAAAAGTTGGTGGGGATTGTTGGCGCAGCGGTAGAGACAGCGCCAGAGATCCAGGTTCGATCCTGACTACGGGTGCTGTCTGTACAGAGTTTGCACGTTCTCCCCGTGACCTGCGTGAGTTTTCTCCGGGATCGCCGGTTTCCTCCCACACTCCAAAGACGTACAGGTTTATAGGTTAATTTGCTTCAGTAAGTTGTAAAATTGTCCTTAGAGTGTACGGGGTGACAACTGGTCGACACGGGGCCAACCGAACATGGGCCAGGCCGACTAGTTGTCACCCCGTACACTAGCACTATCCTACACTCTATAAACTATAAACCAAAGACTCAGGTATCACAAAAGCCAGGTTACATTCAAAAAGGAAATTCAATGGTGACCCATGATGGCTCCTGCAATTGTGTGCAGTTTTGGTCCCCTAATTTGAGGAAGGACATTCTTGCTATTAAGGGAGTGCAGCGTAGGTTCACCAGGTTAATTCCCGGGATGGCAGGACTGTCATATGCTGAGAGAATGGAGTGGCTGGGCTTGTATACTCTGGAGTTTAGAAGGATGAGAGGATATCTCATTGAAACATATAAGATTGTTAAGGGTTTGGACACGCTAGAGGCAGGAAACATGTTCCCGATGTTGGGGGAGTCCAGAACCAGGGGCCACAGTTTAAGAAAAAGGAGTAAGCCATTTAGAACGGGGACAAGAAAACACTTTTTCTCACAGAGAGTTGTGAGCCTGTGGAATTCTCTGCCTCAGAGGGCGGTGGAGGCGGGTTCTCTATATGCTTTCAAGAGAGAGCTTAAAAATAGCGGAGTCAGGGGATATGGGGAGAAGGCAGGAACGGGGTACTGATTGTGGATGATCAGCCATGATCACATTGAATGGCGGTGCTGGCTTGAAGGGCCGAATGGCCTACTCCTGCACCTATTGTCTATTGTCTATTGTCACTCCTGATAAAACCCAACCCAACTCTCACGGAGAGTGTAGGAAGGAACCGCAGATGCTGGTTTAAATCGAAGATAGACACAAAATGCTGGAGTAACTCAGCGGGACAGGCGGCATCTCTGGAGAGAAGGAATGGGTGACGTTTCAGATCTGTAGAAGAGTCACCCATTCCTTCACTCCAGAGATGCTGCCTGTCCCGCTGAGTTACTCCAGCATTTAGTGTGTATCTTAAGCTCATGGATAGGACAGCTTTGGAGGGATATGGGCCAAACGCAGGCCAGGTAGAACTAGTGTAGATGGGACATGTTGGCCAATGTGGGCAAATTGGGCTGAAGGGCCTATTTCCATGCTGTATGACTCAATAGCAATTCAAACACATGGGCGAAAGGTTAAAGACTGACTGGATTTCTTATCAAGTAGTTTAAGAAGGAACTGCAGATGCTGGAAAATCGAAGGTAGGCAAAAATGCTGGAGGAACTCAGTGGGTGAAGCAGCATCTATGGAGTGAAGGAAATAGACAAAGTTTCGGGTCGAAACCGAAGGGTTTCAATAGACAATAGACAATAGACAATAGGTGCAGGATAGGCCATTCGACCCTTCGGGCCAGCACCGCCATTCAATGTGATCATCCCCAATCAGTACCCCGTTCCTGCCTTCTCCCCATATCCCCTGACTCCGCTATTTTTAAGAGCCCTAACCAGCTCTCTCTTGAATTCCAGAGAACCCGCCTCCACCGCCCTCTGAGGCAGAGAATTCCACAGACTCACCACTCTCTGTGAGAAGAAGTGTTTCCTCGTCTATCGTTTATTGAGGGAACAATATTAAAGTTAAACATCCACTGAATAACGATGAGCTACTTAAATAGACACAAAGTGTTGGAGTTTCGACCCGAAACATTTCCTATTTCCTTCGCTGCATAGATGCTGCCTCACCCGCTGGATTTCTTATCAATCTGTCTTTGATGATAAGCAAAGAAAGTTGAAACTGAGATACTTTTTGGCAATTCCACTGATCTTTCTTTTGTTACTCCACCCTGTCCTGTAATGAGTTTAATAGCCAACATTTGTCCGGTTCAGCGATGTCACATTTGCACCAGATCGAACAAATATATTATGAATTCAAGTTACATTTTCAGTGGCCGTATCTATGGTGCTCACAGGATCCAAGGATATTTCCTGCACATTTACAGATTGGGCATTAAAAGTAGAATCATCCAAAATTCGTATCCAGGAAACTTTTTGAGACACAAGGGACTGCAGATGCTGGGAAACTTGCGTAAAACACAAGGTGCTGGAGCAAATCATTCTGAAGAAGGGTGTCGATCTGAAACGTTACCGACCCTTGTTCTCCAGAGATGCTGCCTGACCCGCTGAGGCCTGGATAGAGTGGATGTGGAGAGGATGTTTCCACTGGTGGGACAGTCTAGGACTAGATTGCATAAGGATGTACTTTGAGAAGTCAAGTCAAGTCAGGTTTATTCATTACATACACATACGAGATCTGCAGTGAAATGAAAAGTGGCGATGCTTGCGAATTGTGCAAAAAAAACCCTACAAAACAGAATGGAACAGAATCACATATTCACATATTACATATTTGTGGGAGAATTTTTTTAAAAAAAGACACCAGACAACAGTAAATTGGTACAGAAAGTTAAAGTAAAATAAGATGAGATGGAATTTCTTTAGTCAGAGGGTGGTGAATCTGCCGAATTCATTGCCACAGAAGGCCATGGAGGCCAAGTCAATGCATATTTTTAAGGCAGAGATTGATAGATTCTTGATTAGTACGGGTGTCAGGGGGTTATGAGAAGAAGGCAGGAGAATGGGGTTAGGAGGGAGAGATAGATCAGCCGTGATTGAATGGCGGAGTGGACTTGATGGGCCGAATGGCCTAATTCTGCTCGTCGAACTTATGAACCAATGAGTTACTCCAACACTTTGTGTCTATTTAAGGAGCTCATCGTTATACAGGGGATGTTTAACTTTAATATTGTTCCCTCAATAAACGAAAATACGCTGAAGGAAACATTAATATTAGACATTCACCATTTAATGATGAGATACTGGTGGGTTTAACTGGGTACCGGGGTCAAGGAAAGAGCGTTCATGTCGCGGCCCTGTCTCCACCAATCCATCCACCACCACGCACAAGAAGCGACAAGACAGACACCATTGTGTGCAGATGCCGAGAGGTGTGTTCAGCTCTGGCTGAACAACTTCTAATCTTGTGTGTGGACTCGACAAGAAGAAGAACTGGGTACCAGCAATGAAGGCAATTATAATGAAGAAAATATATAGTGAGGGGGAACATGATTAAAGTTAAACGTTCTTCTTCCTAAGTCACTCTTTATGTGAAGTTGTACCGTTGCCAAGATTGCCTTGTGTGAGAAATTAGTCTGTACCCTTGGCTGTGTTATTGGGCAGCAGGGTGGAGCAGTAGCTACTAATTTTAAACAAGGATTACGTTTGGACATAGTTCAAATATTCGAGCAACACTTCAAGCTCTTGCTTTCCATTTATAGTCAAAATTGTCAATGGTATTTTAATGAAACGCGTTCATCAGTTTTTCTTGTTTTGCTTTTCATTTTCCGCACACTTTAGTGCGTAAACATCGTACGAGAAATTTGCCTGGTCCTCATCCAGTTGAAGCCCTCATCTGAATGAAGGATTGGTTCTGAATGGTAGGAACGTGGGTTAAGGTCATAAGGGATAGGAGCAGAATTAGGCCATTCGGCCCATCAAGTTTACTCTGCCATTCAATCATGGCTGATCTATAGACATAGACATAGATCTCTCCCTCCCAACCCCATTCTCCTGCCTTCTCCCCATAACCCTCGACACCCGTACTAATCGAGAATCTATCTATCTGCCTTACAAATATCTATTGACTTGGCCTTCTATGGCCAAGAATTCCACAGATTCACCATTCTCTGACTAAAGAAATCCCCCCCTCATCTCCGTCCCAAAAGAACGTCCTTTAATTCTGAGGCAATGACCTCTAGTCCTAGACTCTCCCAGAAACTGAGATGAGGAAAATCGTTTTCACCCAGAGAGTTGTGAATTTGTGGAATTATCTG
Source organism: Malacoraja senta (assembly GCA_038087875.1). Lineage (NCBI taxonomy): Eukaryota > Metazoa > Chordata > Chondrichthyes > Rajiformes > Rajidae > Malacoraja > Malacoraja senta. Next base: position 21,087 of record JAXLNO010006033.1, read on the forward strand.
CCTGGGAAGGCAGTGGAGGCCGATTCACTTGATGCATTCAAAAGAGAGTTCGATAGACATCTTAAGGCTAGTGGAATCAAGGTGATATGGGGAGAAGGCAGGAACGGGGTACTGATTGTGGATGATCACCCATGATCACATTGAATGGCTTGAAGGGCCGAATGGCCTACTCCTGCCCCTATTTTCTATGTATCTATGTATTTTCACCCAGAGAATGGTGAATGTGTGGAATTCTCTGTCACAGAAGGCAATGGAGGCCAATTCGCTGGATGTATTCAAGAGTGAGTTAGATAAAGCTCTGAGGCCTAACGGAATCAAGGGATATGGGGAGAGGGCAGGAACGGGGTACTGATTTTGGATGATCAGCCATGATCACATTGAATGGCGATGCTGGCTCGATGGGCCGAATGGCCTCCTCCTGCACCTATTTTCTATGTTTCTATATTTCTGGTGGAAACATCCTCTCCACATCCACTCTATCCAAGCCTTTCACTATTCAGTACGTTTCAATGAGGTGCCCACTCATTCTTCTAAACTCCAGCGAGTACAGGCCCAGTGCCGACAAACGCTCATCATAGGTTAACCTATAAGTTAACCCACCAAATGAACTGCTGGTTCACTTTCATAGGAGAGGGATGAACGCAAATCACGAGTCCTCAACACTGAGGCGGTAACTCAATGGCCCCTCGTCGCTACCAGGATACCCGGACCCCACCACGATCCGCATTCCCACCAACACCCTCCCCCCACACAACTCCTCCAGCGGCCACAGTCAACTGTCGACAATCCGCCCTCCTGTAATGTACATGTACTGCTGTAGGTTCATAGATTCCGTGAGCAGAATTAGGCCATTCGGCCCATCAAGTCTACTCCACCATTCAATCCTGGCTGATCTATCTCTCCCTCCCAACCCCATTCTCCTGCCTTCTCCCCATAACCCCTGACACCCGCACTAATCAAGAATTTATCTATCTCTGCCTTAAATATATCCACTGACTTGGCCTCCACAGCCTTCCGTAGCAAAGAATTCAATAGATTCACCACCCTCTGACTAAAGAAATCTCTCCTCATCTCCTTCCTAAAAGAACATCCTTTAATTCTGAGGCTGTGACCTCTGGTCCTGGACTCTCCCACCAGTGGAAACATCCTCTCCACATCCACTCTATTTGTCGTTTGACAGACCATCGAGCTGGAGAACTGATGGGCCTGTCCTACTTAGACATAGAACATAGATTAACATCGAATGGATGATCGAAGGTTGGCATGGACTCTGTGGGCCGAAGGGCCTGTTTCCATGCTGTATCACTCAATCAATCAATCAAAAAAGTTCAGTTTAGTATATTGTCACGTGTACCGAGGTACAGTGAAAAGCTTTTGTTGCGTGCTATCCATTCCGCAGAAAGACAATACATGATTACAAAAATGTCACTCTCCAACTCAAACTCAATGACTTCTTTCATCACTCTCTGGGGCAGAGATTTTCAAAGGTTCATGACCTTTCCAAGAGAAGGAATTCCATGTCACCTCCGTCTAAAATGGGCAACCCTCTTTCCATGAAGGTCGAGTTGCAGGTAGATAAGGTGGTCAGAAAGGCTTTTGTCACTTTGCCCTTCATCAGTCAGAGTATTGAGTATAGAAGTTGGGAGGTCATGTTGCAGTTGTATAAGACGTTGGTGAGACCGCATTTAGAATATTGTGTTCAGTTCCGGGCACCGTGTTATAGGAAAGATATTGTCAAGCTTGAAAGGGTTCAGAAAAGATTTACGAGGATGTTGCCAGGACTAGAGGGTGTGAGCTACAGGGAGAGGTTGAGTAGGCTGGGTCTCTATTCCATGGAGCGCAGGAGGATGAGTAGAGATCTTATGGGGGTGTATAAAATCATGAGAGGAATAGATCAGGTAGATGCACAGAGTGTTTTACCCAGAGTAGGGGAATCGAGGACCAGAGGACACAGGTTCAAGGTGAAGGGGAAAAGATTTAATAGGAACCTGAGGGGTAACTTTTTCACGCAAAGGGTGGTGGGTGTATGGAACGAGCTGCCAGAGGAGGTAGTTGAGGCTGGGACTATCCCATCGTTTAAGAAACAGTTGGACAGGTACATGGACAGGAGGGTTATGGACCAAGCGCAGGCAAGTGGGACTAGTGCAGCTGGGACATTGTTGGCCGGTGTGGGCGAGTTGGGCCGAAGGGCCTGTTTCCACACTGTATCACTCTATGATTCTATGAAATGACTGCCGTGCATATCATTCCGTGCTTAGTTTTTTTGTTTTAGATGTTCAGTGTGGAAACAGGCCCTTTGGCTCACCAAGTCTGTGCTGACCAAAGCTCACCCATACACACGTTGTATTTTACACACTCTGGGAACAATTTACCAAAGCCAATTAACCTACAAGCCTGCACGTCTTTGGAGTGTGGGAGGAAACCGGAGCACCCGGAGAAAACCCACGCAGGTCACTGGGAGAACGTACAACAGCACCCGTAGTCAGGATCGAACCCAGGTCTCTGGCGGCAACCCCACCGCTGCATCACCGTGCCTCCCCAACCTTTAAGGCGGTGGAGGCCAAGTCAGTGGATATTTTTAAGGCAGAGATAGACAGATTCTTGATTAGTACGGGTGTCTGGGGTTATGGGGGGAAGGCAGGAGAATATGATTGGGAGGGAGAGATAGATCAGCCACGATTGAATGGCGGAGTGGACTTGATGGGCCGAATGGCCTAATTCTGCTCCCATTCCTTATGACCTTACGATAACTCTATGACTCAAGAACAGCCATAAAACTCCAGCCATTGTTGTTTCTGCAGTCGTGCCCGGAGGATAGTTCCACTGCAGGCTTCCCAAACCTGAAGGGCATGGTATCCCACTTGCCGATTTTTTCGGCGACTTCCGACGTCGTATCAGTTTCGCCAAAACATTTTGAACATTTCAATATCCAGCGGCGACAAATAAAATGTTGCGACACTTGAAAAAAACACCGCGCGTCAATTACGTCGTCACGCCGCATCACGCCGTAAATTATTCGGTGACCTGATACGTCAG